>JAKSZT010053856.1:540077-615108 GCA_026826555.1 Tolypeutes matacus | reverse complement strand
CTGTAAGTGAAAACGCAAGCATAGCAGCAAAAACACAAAACTTACTTTGATTGGAAAAGTGAAGAAACTACTGCATTGGCATAGCATTAGGTAAAAACAGTTGTTTTATATTGACTGTGAGTGAAATCAAGTGCATAGCATTCAAAAAAACAAGTATGTTACTTAGCATTCAAAGTTGAAGTACCTTCTGCATTCACAGAGCCTTATGTAAAACCAGTGTTTTGAAGATGATTGAAGTGAAAACACATGCATATCAGCCGAAGAAACATAAATCTTATTTTGAATTGTAAAGTGAAGGGACCAATGCCTTGGTGTAGCATTAGGTAAAAGCATTGATTTGATATTGTGAGCCGAAGCAAGTGCATATCAGCCAAACAAACAAGTATATTACTTACCTATTAAACTTGAAGTATCTCATTTGTTCATAGAGTTAGGTGAAAACAGTGTCTTGAAGTTGTTTGTACCTGAAAACACGTGCAAAGCAACTAATGAAAGAAGTTTCTTCATTTGGTTTCATTTGGTGTTTGCATAGTGAGTGAAAACAAGTGAATAGCAGCTTAGCAAGCAAGTATCTCACTTACCTTTCAAACTTTAAGTACCTCGTGCATTCACAGAGAGTTAGGTGAAAGCAGTGGCTTGAATTTTATTGTAACTGAAAACAGGTGCAAAACAGCTAATGAAACAAGATTCTTCATAGGTTTTCTAAACCAAAGGACTGACTGCATTAACCCAGTGTTAGGGAAAAGCAGTGTTTTGAGGTTCGTTGTAAGAGGAAACACGTGCATAGGAGCAAAAGAAAGAGGAGTCTTACTTAGATTTCCAAAGGGAAGAAATGGCAACATTGGTATAGTAAAAGAAGCATTTTGACATGGTGAGTGAAAGCAAGTGTATAGCAAAAATAAGTATCTTACTTAAATTTCAAACTTGAATTGCCTCCTACATTCACAGAGTGTTAGGTAAAACCAGTGTTTTGAAGATGATTCTAAGTGAAAACACCTGCATAGAAGCAAACAAAACACAAATCTTACTTAGATTTGACAAGTGAAGAAATTACTGCATTGCCATAGCATTATTAAAAGCATTGTTTTTACAATGATTGTGAGTGAAAAGAAGTGCATAACCACCAATCAAACAGGTATATTACTTACATTTCAAAGTTGAAGAACCTCCTGCACTTACCCTTCCAGATGAGTTTGGTATTGCCTTCTCTAATTTTGTAAATTAAGCTGTTGGGAATTTGATTGGTATTGCATTGAATCTATAAATCAGTTTGGGTAAGATTGACATCGTCACAATATTTATTCTTCCATTCCATTAACACTGAATGTCTTTCCACTTGTTTAGGTCTTTTTAAATTCCTTTTAGCATTGTTTGGTAATTTTATGTATATAGGTCCTCTGCTTTGTTTAAATTAACTGCTTGGTATTTGAGTATTTTTGTTGGTATTGAAAATGGTATTTTCCTCCTGATTTCCTCCTCAGGTTGTTCAGTACCATTGTACAAAAACATTCCTGATGTTTGTGTGTTGATCTTGTATCCTGCCACTTTGCTGAACTCATTTATTATTTCAAGTAACTTTGTCATGGATTTTCTATGTACAGGATCATGTCATCCACAAACGGTGAGAGTTTTATTTGCTCTTTTCCTATTTGGACGCCTTTAATTTTTTTGTCTTGTCTAATTGCCCTAGCTAGAACTTCTAGTACAATGTTAAATAACAATGGTGAAAGTGGGCGTTCCCTGTCTTATTCTTGATCATAGAGGGAAAGCTTTCAACCTTTCCCCATTGAGTATGATGTTGGCTGCGGGTTTTTCATATATGCCTTTTATCATATTGAGTAATTTTCCTTTTATTCCTATATTTTGATGTATTTTTATCAAAAAAGGGTGTTAGGTTTTCTCAAATGCCTTTTCTGTATCTACTGAGATGATCATGTGTTTTTTTTCCTTCACTTTGTTAATGTGGTGTATTACATTGACTGATTTTCTTATGTTGAAACAGCCTTGTATACCAGGAATAAATGCCACTTGGTCGAGATGTATAAGTCTTTTGATATGCTGTTGAATTCTATTTGCAAGTATCTTGTTGAGAATTTTTGCACCTATGTTCATTAGAGAGATTGGTCTGCAATTTTCTTTTCTTGTGGATTCTTTATGTGGCTTTGGTACTAGGGTGATATTGACTTCATAAAATGTGTTGTGTAATTTTCCCTCCTCTTCAATTTTTTGGAAGAGTTTAAACAGGATTGGTGTTAATTTTTTTTGAAATGCTTGGTAGAATTCACCTGTGAAGCCATCTGGTCCTAGACTTTTCTTTGCTGGGAGATTTTTGACGACGGATTCTATCTCCTTAATTGTGACTGGTTTGTTAAGTTCTTGTATTTCTTGTAGCATCAGTGTAGGTTGGTTATGTGATTCTAGAAATTTGTCCATTTCTTCTAGGTTGTCTAGTTTGTTGGCATATAGTTTCTCATAATATCCTCTTATGATTCTTTTCATTTCGGTGAGGTCATTTGTAATACCCCCCCTTTCATTTCTGATTGTATTTATTTGCATCTTCTCTCTTTTTTTTCTTTGTTAGTCTAACGAGGGTTTTTTCAATTTTATTGATCTTCTCAAAGAACCACCTTTTGGTTTTGTTGATTTTCTCTTGTTTTTCTGTTCCAATTTTCATTTCCTTCAGCTCTAATCGTTATTATTTCTTTCCTTCTGCTTGCTTTGGGATTGGTTTGCTGTTGTTTTCCTAGTTTTTCTAGTTGTTCAATTAAATCTTTGAGTTTAGCTCTTTCTTTTTTTTTTAATATAGGCATTTAGGGCTATAAATTTCCCTCTCAAGATTTCCTTTCTTGAATCCCATAAGTTTTGATATGTTGTGTTCTCATTTTCATTTGTCTCAATATACTTATTGATTTCACTTGCAATTTCTTCCTTGACCCACCGAATATTTAGGAGTGTGTTGTTAGTCTCCATACATTTGCAAATTTACTTTTTTCCTGTCTGTTATTTATTTGTAGTTTCACTGCATTTTAATCTCAGAAGGTGCTTTGTATGATTTCAATCTTTTTATATTTATTGAGAGCTTCATTGTGACCTAACATGTGGTCTATCTTGGAGAGAGTTCCATGGGCACTTGTGAACAATGTATAATCAGCTGAGTTTGGATTTAATGTTCTGTATATGCCTGTTAGGTCTAACTTGTTTATCATATTGTTCAAGTTCTCTGTTTCCTTGTTGATCTTCTGTCTATTTGTTCTATCTAATGATGTGAGAGGGGTGTTGAAGTCTCCGATGATTATTGTAGAAAAGTCTATTTCTCCTTTCAGTTTTGCCAGAGTTTGGCTAATATATTTTAGGGCACCCTGATTATGTGCGTAGATATTTTTGACTGTTATATCTTCCTGGAGGATCGTCCCTTTTATTAATATATAATGGCCCTCCGTATCTCTTATCACATTTTTGCATTTAAAGTCTGTTTTGTCTGATATTGTTATAGCTGCCCCCACTCTTTTCTGTTTACTATTCACTTGGAGTACCTTTTTCCAACCTTTTACTTTCAACCAGCTTTTATTCCTGGGTCTGAGGGGAGATTCTTGCAAGCAGCATATGGATGGCTCATGTTTTTTATCCATTCTGTTAGCCTGTGTTTTTTGATTGGGAAATTTAATCCATTCATATTCAGTGATATTACTGAAAATGCACTATTTATTTCAACCATTGAATTCTTTGGTTTTCATATGTCATCTTGTTTTTGTCCCTCCTTTTACTCTTTTGGTTATTCTTTCCGCTCTTCTTTCTTCTATACCCTCCTCCAAGCCTCTATCTACTGTCTTTTTCTTTCAGGTTCTAAGGCTTCCTTTAATATTTCCTGCAAAGTTTGATTCTTTTTTCAAACTCTCTTAGTTTCTTTTTGTTTGGGAATATTTTATACTTACCTTCATATTTGAAGGACAATTTTGCTGGATAAAGAATCTTGGCTGGCAGTTTTTCTCTTTCAGTTTCCCAATTGTACCATACCACTGTCTTCCCGCCTCCATGGTTTCTGAAGAGAAATCTGCACTAAGTCTTACTGGACGTCCTTTGTACATGATCGTTTGCTTTTATCTTGCTGCTCTGAGAATTTTCTCTTTATCATTTACATTTGTCATTTTGAATAGTATGTGTCTTGGCGTAGGTCTGTTTCGATTTATTCTCATTGGGGTACGGTAATCTTCTTGGACATGTAAGATCATTTCTTTTGTGAAAGTTGGCAAGTTTTCAGTTATTATTTTTTTAAATACTCTTTCTACTCCTTTTCCTTTCTCTTCCCCTCTGGAACTCCCATGACACGTATGTTGTTGCATTTTGTGTTGTTATTCAACTCTCTGAGCCCCTGCTCAATTTTTTCCATTCTTTTCTCTCTGTGTTCTTTTCTTTCTTCAATTTTAGCTGCTCTGTCTTTGGTATCACTTATCCTTTCTTCTATCATTTTGAGTCTCCTGTTGTATGCCTCAAATGTGTTTTTCACTTCACCTATTGTGTCATTCTTTCCCATGAACTCCATTACTTTCCCCTTCAGGATTTCAAATTCTTCTTTGCGTTTGCTCAATGTCTTCTTGATGTCATTTATCTCTTTAACTATATTGTCTTTCATCTCATTAATTTGATTTTGGAAATTTGTGTTCATCTCACTGATTAGTTCTCTCAAATTCTGCAACTCTTCTGGAACTTTGTGCCATGTCTTCTATTTTCTTAGTATGTATCATTATTTTTTGCTTGTGTTTAGGCATCTGGTTTTTACTGTATTTTACTTCGATGCTCAATCTCTTTCTCTTTTATAAGGTTTTAGTGGCAGGAAACTGTGAGTTACCACAACTCTTTGATTTTTAGCTCAACCTTGATTGTTAAGATTGTCCTCCTGGTTGCTCAAAACTGGACACTGGACCCAGTAATTGGTTGTAGAGACATTTCCTAGGGCCTTTGGCAGGGAGGTTATAGAGAACAGGAAAACCCACTCCTATTTAGTTTTCTTATGCGCACTTCCTTGGTCTGTCAGGAAATGGAGCTCGTGGGAATTTCTTAGTTCAATGCCTGGTTCGAGTGTGTTTATTGTGACACAGACCAGATCAATGTCATAGAGCTTCCTGTCTAGGGGCTAAGAGCCTTTTAATTCAAACTTTATGAGACAGTTCCCCAGTCTTCTCTGGTAGCCCCCTCCCTTTTCCCAGATAAAAAATATTTCCTCTCCCCTCTGAATCCTCAACAATCAGTCCCTGTTAGCAGCAGAGGAGATTGGGAGGTTTGTGTGTCTTTAGCCGCTTGCAGGCTCCAAGGCAAACAATGCTACAGCCTAACCTGGCCTGGAAGGGCTCTTGGGACAGGGCAGACCAAACCTGTGAGTCAAAAGCAGTGTCAGCTCCAGGATCTCTCACCCCTCTCCTGTGGAGTCCTCAACAATTAGTCCAGGCTAGAAGAGGGAGGTTGCAAGGGTCAGATTTCTCCAGTCCTTCATAGGCTCCCAGGGCAAACCACCATGTGGAAGGGTCTGTGGTGCTCTGCAGCCCAAATTTTCAGGTCAGAACCTGAGTCAGCCTAAGGCTGTGTCTGCCTCTCTCCCCTTTCTGGGAGTGGTAGGTCCCTGGAGCAACCTTTGCCTGTAGTTGCAGCCCCAGAAGCCAGAGAATTCTAAAGAGTGTGGGGGAGGGTGCCAGCAGCAGCAGCCGATGCTGGTTCCAACTCATGGTTCTGGTTCTGTTGTTGTGATTTCCCTCTTTTGTCCCTCTCTCTTCTTGGTGGAGTGCAGCCTTCCCTTGGTTTCCTAAACACTTGAAGATAATTTTCAGGGTTGTTTCAGCCTGTTCTCTAGCTATTTTTCTGAAGAAAAGATTCCTGTGTCTTACTAATATGCCTTCTTCATGTTTCTAAAGTAAGAAAGATACTTGTTTCCTTGTCTGCTATGACCTTGTCTTCACTTACAACCAATGTCAAAACACCACTTTTACCTAACCCTATGCCTATGCCCTATGAATCCTGTGAATCCAGGATATTCTTCACGTATGTAGAGTAGTAAAGATACTTGTTTCCTTACCTGGTATGCCATTGTTTTTCACTTAAAACCAATTTCAAACCACCGGTTTTACATAATGGTATACCAATGCAGTAGTTTCCTCACTTTGGAAATGTAAGTAAGATTTGTGTTTCATTTATGTTATGCATGTGTTTTTACTTACAATCACCTTCAAAACACTGGTTTTAACTAACACACTGTGTATTCACGTGGTACTTCTTCTTTGAAATGTAAGATCCTTGCTTCCCTGGTGTTATGCTATTGCATTCACTCACAACATCAAAACCCTGCTTTTACATAAAGCTCTGTCAAAGCAGAGGTTCTTCACTTTTGTAAAATAAATAAGATATTTCCTTCCTTGGCTGCTATGCACTTGTTTTAACTTATAACCAATGTCAATACACTGCTTTTTCTATGCCAATGGTGCAGTTACTTCTGTTTTGAAATCTAAGTAAGATTTTAGTTTATTTTGCTACTATGCATGTGTTTTCACTTACAATCAACTTCAAGTCACTACTTTTTCCTAAAGCTCGGTGAAAGCAGTTGATTTTTCAGTTTAGAGAGCCAATAAAGAACTTGTTTCATTGACTGCTTTGCACGTGTTTTCACTTACAATCAACTTCAAGACAGTGATTTCACCTAACACTCTGTGAATGCAGGAGGTATACCAAGTTTGAAAGGAAAGTAAGATACTTGTTTGTTTGGCTGCTATGCACTTGCTTTCATTCACAATCAATGTAAAAACAATGGTTTTGCCTAATGCTATGCCAATATCGTCGTTTTTTTCAGATTTCAAATCTAAGCAGGATACGCATTTCATTGGAAGCTATGCACTTGCTTGGAGTTACAATCAAATTCACAATCCTGGTTTTAACCTAAAACTCTGTGAATCCAGGAGGTTCTTAATGTTTGTATAGCAAGAAATATATTTGTTTCCTTGGCTGCTATGTCCTTGTTATCACTTAAAATCAATTTCAAAACAACACTTTTACATAATGCTATGTCAATGTAGTAGTTTCATCACTTTTGAAGTCTAAGTAAGATTTGTATTTCATTTGCTCCTATGCATGTGTTTTCAGTTACAATCACCTTCAAACCACTGGTTTTACCTAAAACTCTGTGAATAAATGAGGTACTTCATCTTTGAAAGGTAAATAAGATACTAGTTTCCCTGGCTGCTATGCAATTGCTTTCACTCACAATGTCAAAACCCAGCTTTAACCTAATGTTCTACCAATGTGAGTGTTTTTCACTTTTCTAAAGTAAATCAGATATTTCTGTTCCTGCCTGGTATGCAAATATTTTCACATACAACCCATGTCTAAACACTGCTTTTTCTATTCCAATGCAGCAGTTTCTTCAATTTGAAATCTTAGGAAGGGTCTACTTTATATTGCTGCTATGCACGGGTTTTCACTAGCAATCAACTTCAAAGCTATGCCTTTCCCTAATGCTCGATGAATGCTGTTGGTCCTTCACTTTAGAGAACCAATAGAGGGACTTGTTTCCTTGGCTCCTTTATACGTGTTTTCACTTATAATTCAGTTCAAAACATTGCTTTCACATAAATGTCTGTGAATGCAGAAGGTACTTCAAGTTTGAACGTTAAGTAAGTTACTTATTAGTTTGCCTGCTATGCACTTGCTTTTACTCACAATCAATGTCATAACACTGCTTTTACCTAGTGCTTTGCCAATGTCATATTTTCTTCACTTTTAAAAACTAAACATGGTACTCATTGCATTGTCAGGTATGCACTTGCTTGGGATGCAATCAACCTCAAAATCCTGGTATTAACCAAAAGCTCTGTGAGTCCAAGGTATTCTTCACATTTGAAACATAAGAAATATACTTGTTTCCTCGGCTGCTATGCCCTTATTTTCACTTACAACCAATGTCAAAACATCGCTTTTACCTAATGGTATGCCAATGCAGTACTTTGTTCTCTTTAGAAATCTTTGTAAGATATGTGTTTCATTTGCTGTTATGCATGTGTTTTCATTTACAATCACCTTCAAAAAACTTATTTTATCTAATGCTCTGGGTTATCACGTGGTACTACATCTTTGAAAGGTAAGTAATAACCTTGTTTCCATGGCTGCTATGCAATTGCTTTCACTCACAATATCATACCCTGCTTTTACCAAATGCTCTGCCAGTGCAGTTTCTTCACTTTTGTCAAATAAAGAAGATATTTCTTTCCATGTTTGCTTTGCACTTGTTTTCACATACAACCAATATAAAACATTCCTTTTTCTATACCAATGCAGCCGTTTCTTCACTTTTGAAATCTAAGGAGGATTCCAGGTCCTTTTGCAGCTATGCACGTGTTTACACTTAAAATCATCATCAAAGCACTGCTTTTCCCTAACACTGAGTGAATGATGTCGGTTCTTCAGTTTAGAGAACCAATAAAGAAACCTGTTTCCTTGGCTCCTTTGCACCTGTTTTCATTTACAATGAACTTCAAACACTGGTTTCACCTAACTCTCTGTAAATGCAAGAGGCACCTCAAGTTTGAACGGTAGATAATATTTTTTTCAGCTACTATGCAATTGCTTTCTCTCACATTGTCAAACGCTTCTTTTACCAAATGCTCTGTCAATGCAGTGGTACTTCACTTTTCTAAAGTAAATAAGTTATTTCTTTACGTGGCTGCTTTGCACTTGTTTTCACATACAACCAATATCAAAACACTGCTTTTTCTATTCCAATGTAGCAGTTTCTTCGGTTTGAAGTTTTAGGAAGATTCTACTTTCTTTTGCTTCTATGCACGTATTTTCACTAACAATCAACTTCAAAGCAATACTTTTCCCTAATGCTTGGTGAATGCAGTTGGTTCTTCACTTTAGAGAACCAGTAAAGAAACTTGTTTCATTGGCTGCTTTGCACACGTTTTCACTTTCAATGACTTTTAAGACACTGGTTTCACCTAACTCTCTATGAAGGCAGGAGGTATTTCTAGTTTGAAAGGTCAGTAATATACTTGTTAATTTGGCTGCTGTTCACTTGTTTTCACTAACAATCAACGTAAAAACACTGTTTTTGCCTAATGCTATGCCAATGAAGTGGTTTCTTCAGTTTTCAAACCTAAGCATGATACTCATTTTATTGGCAGCTATGGAATTCTTGGAGTTACAATCAACTTAAAAATCCTGGTTTTAACCTAAAGCTCTCTGAGTCCACGAGGTTCTTCACCTTTGTAAGTAAGAAATATTCTTGTTTCTGTACGTGCTATGACCATGTTTTCACTTAAAGCCAATGTCAAATCACTGCATTTACCTAATGCTAGGCCCAATGCAGTTCTTTCTTTCACTTTTGAAATCTAAGTAAGATTTGTGTTTAATTTGCTGCTGTGCAAGTGTTTTCACTTACAATCACTGTCAGAACACTGGTTTTACCTAACACTCTGTGAATGCAGGAAGTACTTCAACTTTGAAAGTTAAGTAATATACTTGTTTTCCTGGCGGCTATGCACATGCTTTCACTCACAATGCTAAAACCCTGCTTTTACCTAAAGCTATGCCATTGCAGAGGTTCTTCACTTTTGTAAGGTAAATAAGATACTTATTCCCTTGGCTGATATGCCCTTGTTTTCATTTACAACCAATGTCAAAACTCTGCTTTTTTGAAGTCAATGTTGCAGTTACTTCACTTTTAAAATATAAATTAGTTTCTCATTTCTTTTGCTGATAAACACGTGTTTCCTCTAACAATCACCTTCAAAGCACTGCTTTTCTGTAATGGTCGGTGAATGCATTCGGTTCTTCAGTTTAGAGAAACAGTATAGAAACTTATTTCATTGGCGGCTTTAAACCTGTTTTCACTTACAGTCTACTTCAAGGCACTGGCTTCATCCAACTCTCTGTGAATGCAGGAGGCACTTCAAGACTGAAATATAAGTAAGATTCTTGGCTGTTTCGCTGCTATGCACTTGCTTTCACTCACAATCAATGTGCTTTTATATAATGTCATGCCACTGCAGTGGTTTCTTCAGTCTTCAAACTATAGAGGATATTCATTTCATTGGCAGCTTTGCACTTTTTGGAGTTTCAATCTACTTTAAAAGCCTGGTTTTAATCTAAAGCTCTGTGAAACCTGGAGGTTCTTTACATTTGTAAAGTAATAGAGGTGCTTCTTTCCTTGGCTGTTAGGCCTTGTTTTCAGTTACAAGCACTGTCAAAACACCACTTTTACCTAATGGTATACCAATGCAGTGGTTTCTCTAGTTTTCAAAACAAACAAGATACAAATTTTTTGGCTGCTATGCACTTACTTGGAGTTACAACCATCTTCAAAACCTGGGCTTTAATTTAAAAAACTCTGTGAATCCAGGATCTTCTTCACGTTTGTAAAGTCAGGAACATACTTGTTTTCTTGCCTGCTATGCCATTGTTTTCACTTACAAGTAATGTCAAAACACCGCTTTTACCTAACGCTAAGCCAATGTAGTAGTTTCTTCACTTTTGAAATATAAGTAAGGTTTGTGATTCATTTATTGCTATGCATGTTTTTTTTTTTTTAAATCACCTACAAAACTGGTTTTACCTAACACTCTATGAATGCAGGACGTACTTCATCTTTGAAAGGTAAGTAAGATACTTGTTTCCCTGTCTGCTATGCACTTGCTTTCGCTCACAATGTAAAAACCCTCCTTTTTTCCTAATGCTCTGCCAAAGAAGAGGTTCTTCACTTCTGAAGGTAAATAATATACTTCATTCCTTGGTTGTTATACCCTTGTTTTCACTTACAACCAATATAAAAATACTGCTTTTCTAAGGCAATGTTGCAGTTCCTTCACTTTTGAAATCTATGTAAGATTCTAATTTGTTTTGCCGCTATGCACGTGTTTTCACTTACACTCAACTTCAAAGCACTACTTTTCCCTAAAGCTCAGTGAATGCAGTCGGTTCTTCAGTTTAGAGAACCAATAAAGAAACTTGTTTCATTGGATCCTTTGCACGTGTTTTCACTTACAATGAACTTCAAGATACTGGTTTCACCGAACACTTTATAAATTCAGGAAGTTCCTCAAGTTTGAACGGTAAGTAAGATTTTTATTGGCTGCTCTGCCCTTGCTTCCACTCACAACCGATGTCAAAACACTGCTTTTATGTAATGCTATGCCAATGCAGTGGTTTCTTCATTTTTCAAAATAAGAAGGATACTCATTTCATTGGCTGCTATCCACTTCCTTGGAGTTACAATCAACTTCAAAATCCTGGTTTTAACCTAAAAGTCTGGGAATCCATGAGGTTCTTCACGTTAGTAAAGGAAGAAAGATATTTGTTTCCTTGGTTGCTATGCCCTTGTTTTCATTTACAACCAATGTCAAAACAATGCTTTTACCTAATGATATGCTAAAGCAGTACCTTCTTCACTTTTGAAATCTAAGTAAGGTTTGTTTTTCATTTACTGCTATGCATGTGTTTTCACTTACAATCACCTTCCAAACACTGATTTTACCTAAATCTCTGTGAATGTAGGAGATACTTCATCTTTTATAGGGAATGAAGATACTTGTTTCCCTGACTACTATGCACTTCCTTTCACTCACAATGTCAAAACTCTCCTCTTTTCAAATGCTCTGCAAATGCAGAGGTTCTTCACTTTTGTACAGTTTATAAGATATTTCTTATGTGGCTGCTTTGCCTTCACAGGATTCATGGGCCTACATAACCTCCATGGGCTCCATGGGATCCACATATTCCACAGGCCTGCACAGTTGACATAGGCCCTACAGTGTCTATAGAACTGTTAGGCTCCACAGGCCTCCAAGGGCCACAGGTTTCCCAGGCCTGCATATGTAGCATGGGCTCCACAGGGTCCTCAGGCCTGCACAGTCTCCAAAGACCTCCATGTATTTCAAAGTGTATAGGGTCACCATCAGCTCCATGTGTTCCACAGGCCTCTATATTCTCACAGACTTCACAGTCTCCCTGAACTTCAGGGGACTGCACAGGCTCCACAAGCCTCCTTGGGCTCCATAGTACCCATGGGCTCCTTGGGCTCCATGGCTTCTGCAAACTCCACCAGCTCCACCGACTCCATGGACTTCACAATTTACACAGAATCCACTGGTCTACCCAGCATACCCAAGCTCCATGGGCACCATGGGCTCCACAGCCTCCATGTGCTGTACTGTCCTTTATGATTCTATGGAAACCACCAGCTCCATCGACTCCACAGAATCCACAGGCTCTAAGTCGTGTACAGTCTCCACAGGCCTCAATGGGTACCGCAGTCTCCAAAGGCTCAACAAGCTCCAAGGGCTCCAAAAGTGTCAAAGGGCTACATGCACTAAATGGGATTCACATTCTCTGTAGTGTCCTTGTGTTCCATACCTCAAAAGACTCCATGGGCCCCATGGGCTCGATGACCTCCACAGGATTCACATATCTGTACAGGCTCCAAAAGCTCCCTGGGCCTTCACAGGCTTCAAGGGCTCTTGGGCTTTGTGAACTCCATGGTCTTGACAGACTTCATGGACTCTGTGTTCTCAACCACTTCCACAGGTGTGCACAGACTCCACAGTCCTCTACAGTCTCTATGGGCTCCATGGGCTGCATAGGCCTGCATAGGCTCCATGGGTTACACAAGCTCCACAGGCTTCATGTGCCTCCACAGGCTTCAAAGTCCCCTCAGGCACCACTGGCCTCCAAAGCCTCCACAGTCTTCATGGAATCAATGGTCTCCACAGACAGCACATGCTCCACAGGTGTCAATGGCATCTAGGGGCCTGCATAGGTGCCACCGGTCTTCAAAGGCTGCAAGGAATCCACAAACCCCATGGCTATATATAGGCTCTACAGTCTGCATGTACTCCACACTCTACATGGGCTCCATGTGCTCCACAGGCTCCATGGGTGTGCACAGTTTCCACAGTGTCCACGGACTCCACAGGCTCTCCAGCCTTCACCGGCTCCACGTGCTCCACAGGCTCCATGAGCCCACACATCCTGCATGGTCTCTATGGGCTTCAAATGCTAAACATACTCCATGGGCTTGCAGAGGCACCACAGATCTCTAGGAACAATGAATGCTTCATGGGCTCAATGAACTCCAAGGCCTCCATGGCATTTATGTGGCTTCACAGTCTCCAGAGGATCCCCATTCTCCACAGTCTCCATGAGCCTGAACAGGCCTCACAGGCTCCATAGCCCAAAATGGGCTCCATAGACTCCACAGACCTCCACATGATCTTCAGCCTCTTCAGACTCAACAGCTCCACAGTCTTCATGGACCTACATTACCATTATGGGAACAATGGGATCCACATTCCTCCATGACCTCAACAAGCTCTGCCATCACCATGAGTCTGCACATGCTCTCCTGCGTCCAGTATATGTACAGGCTCTGTAGGCTACACAGGCGCCATGGGTTCCATGGGTTCCATGAGCTCCAGTGGCTCCAAAGGCTCCCCATATTCTGCAGACCTGCACAGTTGCCATAGGCTCCATGGGGTCTATAGGCCTCTACTGGCTCCACAGGCTCCACTGGCCTCCACAGTCTCCATGGAATCTATGGTCTCCACAGGCAGCACATGCTCCACAGGTGTCAATGGCCTCTAGGGGCATGAATAGGCTCTACAGGTCTCCACAGGCTTCACAGTCTCCACAGACTCCATGGGCTGCATGTGTTCCACAGGATCCATGAGTATGCACAGGCTCCACAGGCTCATCGGACTTCACAGGCTCCAAGGACTAAACATGCTCCACAGGCTCCTTGGCTATGCACAGGCTACATAGGCTCAATAGACTCCGCGGGATCTGCAGTCTTCACATGCTCCACTGGATCCAATTGCCTGCATAGGCTGCATATTCTCTAAGGGAAGGGATTCAAAGGCTCAACAGTCTCCACAGATGCTCAAAGGCTCCACTGGTCTCCATGGGTTCCACAGGCTCCCCAGGCCTGCAGAGGAACCATGGGTTCCACAGGGTCTTCATGCCTGCACAGTCTACACAGGCCTCCACGGGTTTCACAGCCTCCATGGGTTCCATCAGCTCCATGAGTTCCACAGTACTCTATATTCCCAAATATTTCACAGACTCCCTGTACTTCATGGGACTGCACAGGCTCCACAAGTCTCCTTCGTCTCCCTAGTCTCCATGGCCTCCTCAGTCTCTATGGCTTCCACAAACTCAACCACCTCCACGGACTCCACATGTTTCACAGTTTTCAGAGGTTCCACATGCGTACACAGCATCCATGAGCTCCATGGGATCCATGGGCTCTATGGGCTCCATGGGCTCTACAGACCTTTTCGAATCCATGTGTTCCACCAGCTCTATCGGCTCCATGGAATCCACAGGTTCTTAGCCCTGTAGAGGTTCCACAGTCCTCAACAGGCACCACAGTCTCCACAAGCTGAACAGGCTCCATGGCTCCACAGGTGACAATGGGCTACATGTACTTAAAATGCTCCACATTCTCTGTAGTGACTTTGGGCTCCATAACTCAACAGGCTCCATGGGCCCCATGGGCTCTATGTGCTCCACAGGATCCATAGGCGTGTACAGGCTCCACAAATTCCCTGGGCTTGCACAGGCTTCAAGGTCTCCACAGGCTTCTTGAACTCCAAGGTCTGGACAGACTTCATAGGCTCCGTAGTCTCAACCATTTCCACAGGACTTCACAGGCTCCACAGACCTCTACAGTCTCCAAGGACTTCACGGGCCCCACAGATCTGCATAGGATCCATGGTTTACATAGGCTCCACAGGCTTCATGGTACTCCATAGTCTCCAAATGCCCCCAGGCTCCACAGGTCTACAGAGCCTCCAGTCTCCATGGAGTCCATGGTCTCAATAGCAGCACATGCTCCACAAGTGTCAATGGACTCTAGGTGCCTGCTTAGGCCCCACAGGCCTCCATGTGTTGCACAGACTCCACAGGCTCCATGGGCTCCACTTGCTTCCCAGGCTACATGAGTATGCATAGGCTCCACAGTTTCCACAGACTCTAAATGCTCCATGAGTACCACATGCTCCACAGGTTCCATGGGTATGCAAAGGCTCCAAAGGCTCTATGTGTATGCTCAGGATCCACAGTCTCCACATGCTCCACAAGCTCCATGGGCCTGCACAGACTGCAAGGTCTCCAAGGGCTTCAATGGATAAACAGTCTCCACGTGCGTGTAGAGGCTCCACAGGCCTCCAGGGATAATGCATGCTCCATGGGCTTCATGGCCTCCAAGTCCTCCATGGCATTCATGTGCCTTCACAGGCTCCACAGGCTACCCAGTCTCCACAAGCTCCATGAGCATGCACAGCCCCATAGGCACCATGGCCAAAATGGGCTCCATAGACTCCACAGTCCTCCCCATGATACCAAGCATCCTCAGTCTCCACAGCCTTCAAAACTCCGTGGGCCTACATATCCTCCATGTGCTTCACAGATTACATATTCCTCCATGTGTTCAACAGAATATGCTGGCATCAGGAACCTACAATGGCTCCATGGCCTCCATGAGATATAGATGCCTTACAGGCTCCACAGGATCCATGGGTTCCATGGTCTCCATGAGATCCTGTGGATTCCCAGGTTTGACATGTTCCACAGGCCTGCACAGGTACCATGCACTCCATGGGGTATATAGGCCTACACAGGCTCCATGGGCCTCCATGGGCTCCAGAGGCTAACCAGTACTGCACATACACAATGGACTCCACAGGGTTCTCTGGCCTGTACAGGCTCAAAAGGGCTTCCCAGGTTTCACAGCCTCCATGGACTCCATCAGCTCCATGGGTTCCACATTCTCTATATTGTCCTTGGGCTACATATCTCCACATGAAACATCGCAATCAACTTCAAAGTCCTTATTTTAACCTACAGCTCTGTTGATCCAGGAGTTTCTTCATGTTTTTAAGTATGAAAGATAATTCTTTCCCTGGCTGCTATGCACTTGCTCTCACTCACAAGATCAAAACCCTTCTTTTACCTGATTCTTTGTCAATGCAGAGGTTCTTCAACTTGGTAAAAAAAAATGAGATACTTCGTTCCTAGGCTGCTATGCCATTGTTTTTACTTACAGCCACTGGCGAAACATCGCTTTTACCTAGTGATATGCCAATGCAGTAGTTTCTTCACTTTTGAAATGAAAGTAAGATTTGTGTTTCATTTGAGGCTATGCATGTGTTTTCACTTGTGATTACATTCAAAATACTGGTTTACCTAATGCATTGGGAATTCATGTAGTACTTAATCTTTGAAAGGTAAGTAAAATCCTTGACTCCCTGGTGTTATGCTCTTCCTTCACTCACAATGTTAAAATCCTTCTTTCACATAATGCTTTGCTAAAGCAGAGGTTCTTCACTATTGTGAAAATAAAATCAATTCTTATTTATATTTGTAAAGTAAAGAAACTACTGCATTGGCATACATATATAAGAGTGGTTGTTGGCACAGTGAGTGAAAGCAAGTAAATAGCAACTAAACAAAATAGTATCTTACTTAATTTTCAAACTTGAATTACCTCCTGCATTCACAGAGAGTTAGGTGAATCCAGTGTCTTGAAGAGGATTTTGAGTGAAAACATGGGGGAATCAGCGAATGAAACAAGTACTTTATTTGTTTTCTAAACTAAAGATTTGATGGCATTCACCCAGTGTTAGGAAAAACCAGTGTTTTGAAGTTGTTTTGTAAGTGAAAACATGCATAGCATCAAAAGAAAGAAATTTACTTAGATTTCCAAAGTGAAGAAACTACAGCATTGACATAATAAAAGCAGGGTTTTGACACTTTGATTGATAGGAAGTGTATAGAAGCCACACAAGCAAGTATCTTACTTAACTTTCAGACTTAAATTACCTCCTTCATTTACAGAGTGTTAGACAAAACCAGAGTTTTGAAGTTGATTGTAAGTGAAAACACGTGCTAGCAGCAAAAGAAAGAAACTTATTTAGATTTCCAAATGAAGAAACTGGAGTATTCACCTTGTAAAAGCAGGGTTTTGACATAATGGTTGAAAGCAATTGTATAGCAGCCAAACAAACATGTATCTTACTTAACATTCGAACGTGAATTACCACCTGCATTCAGAGCCTGTTAGGTAAAACCAGTGTTTTGAAGATGATTTAAGTGAGAACAGAAGCAGAGCATCAAATGAAACACAAATCTTACTTAGATTTGAGGAGTGGGAAACTACTGCTTAGGCATAGCACTATGTAAAAGCCGTGTTTTTAAATTGATTGTAGGTCAAAACAAGTGCATAGCAGCCAAATAAATAGGTATCTTCCTTAGGTTTCAAAGTTGAAGTGCCTCCTGCATTCACAGTGCGTTAGGTAAAATCAGTGTTTTCAAAGATAATTGTAAGGGAATACAAATGCATAGCAGCAAATAAAACACTAGTCTTATTAACATTTGTAAATTAAAAAACTACTGCATTGGCATAGCATTTGGAAAAGGTAGCATGTTGGCACAGAGAGTGAAAGCAACTGCATAGCTGCTAAACAAACTGGTATCTTACTTACCTTTAAAACTTTAAGTACCTCCTGAATTCACAGAGAGTTGGTGAAACCAGTGTCTTGAAGTTGATTTTCAGAGAAAACACTTGCAAATCATACAATGAAACAAGTTTCTTTCTTGGGTTTCTAAGCTGAAGAATTGACTGCATCACCAAGAATTAGAGAAAAGCAATGTGTTGATGCTGATTTTAAGTGAAATCACGTTCATAGCAACAAAACAAAGAAAGTTACTTAGATTTCCAAAGTAAAGAAACTGCAGCATTGGCATAGTAAAAGCAGGGTTTTGACATTGTGAGTGAAAGCAAGTGCATAGCAGCCAAACAAACAAGTATCTTATGTACATTTCAAAGTTGAAGTACCTACTGCATTAACAGCATGTTAGTCAACACCAGCGTTTTGAAGATAATTGTAAATGAAAACATATGCATAGCAGGAAATAAAACACAAATCTTATTGAGATTTGTAAAGTAAAGAAACTACTGCATTGGTGTAGAATTTGGAAAAGCAGTGTTTTGGAACAGCGAGTGAAAGCAAATGCATAGCAGCCAAACAAGCAGGTATCTTACTTAAATTTCGAACATGAATTACCTTCTGCATTCATAAAGTGTTAGATAAAATCAGTATTTTGAAGATGATTTTACATGAAAACACATGTATATCACCAAAAAAACACATATCTTAGATTTGAAAAGAGAAGTTATTTCTTCATTGCAATAGCATTAGGTTAAAGCAGTGTGTTGGCATAGTGAGTGAAAGTAAGTGCATAACAGCCAAACAAACAAGTATCTTACTTATCTTTCAAACTAGAATTACATCCTGCATTCACAGAGTGTTAGGTTAAACCAGTGTTTTGAAGATGATTTCAAGTGAGAAATCATGCATAACAGGAAACAAAACACAAAACTTATTTAGATTTGAAAAGTGCAGAAACTGCTGCATTGTTATAGCATTAGATAAAAGTTTTTACAGTGATTTTGAGTGAAAGCAAGTGCATAGCAGCCAAACAAACAAGTATCTTACATAAGTTCCAAAGTTGAAATACTTCCTGCAGTCACAGCATGTAATGTAAAACCAGTGTTTTGAAGATAATTTAGTGAAATCACATGCATAGCAGCAAATAAATCACAAATCTTATTCAGATTTATAAAGTAAAGCAACTACTGCATTGGAATAGCATTGGAAAAAGCAGTATGTTGGTACAGTGAGTAAAAGCAAATGCATAGCAGCCAAACAAACAAGCATCTTACTTACCTTTCAAACTTGAAGTACCTCCTGCATTCACATAGAGTTAGGTGAAACCAGTGTCTTGAAGTGGATTTTAAGTGAAAACACATAAAAAGTAGCCAAAAAAAACACAAGTTCCTCTATTAGTTTTCTAAACTGAAGAATTGACTCTATTAACCAAGCATTAGGAAAAAGCAGTGTTTTGACATTGATTGTAAGTGAAAACACGTGCATAGCAGTAAAAGTAAGAAACTTACTTACATTTCCAAATTGAAGAACCTGCAACATTGGCATAGTAAATGTATAGTTTTGACATTGTGAGTGGAAACAAGTGTATTAGTTAGCCAAATGTGTCCCCAATGGTTACAACAAGTGTATACCTGTCTCAGAAACAAGTATCTTACTTAAATTTCAAACTTGAACTACTTCATGCAATCACAGAGTGTCATGTAAAACCAGTGTTTTGAAGTTGATTTTAAGTGAAAACACATGCTTAGCACCAAATAAAACACAAATCTTACTTAGATTTGAAAATTGAAGAAACTACTGCATTGGTGTAGCATTAGGAAAAATCAGGGTGTTGGCACAGTTAGTGAAAGCAAGTGCATAGCAGCCAAACAAACAATTATCTTACTTACTTTTCAAATTTGAAGTACCTCCTGCATTCACATTGAGTTAGGTGTAACTAGTGTCTTGAAGTTGATTTTAAGTGAAAACATGTGCAAACCAGCCAATGAAACAAGTTTCTTGGTTTTCTAAACAGAAAAGTTGACTGCATTCACCCAGAATTAGGGAAAAGTAGTGTTCTGAAGTAGATTTTGAGTGAATACACGTGCATATCTGCAAAAGAAAGAAACTTACTTAGATTTCCAAATTAAAAAGACTGCAACATAGCCATAGTAAAAGCATGGTTTTGAGATTGTGAGTGAAAGCAAGTGTATAGCAGCCACACATTAAGTTTCTTACTTAACTTTCAAACATGAATTACCTCCTCTGTTCAGAGAGTGTTCAGTAAAACCAGTGTTTTGAAGATGATTTTTAGTGAAAACACATGTATAGCTGCAAACAAAACACCTTTGTAAAGTTAAGGCAATACTGCATTGGTGTAGATTTAGGAAAAAGCAGTGTGTTGGCATAGTGAGTGAAAGCAAGTGCATAGCAGCCAAAAAATAAGTATCTTACTTACCTTTCAAACTTAATGTAACTCCTTCATTCACAGAGTTAGGGGAAACCAGTGTCTTGAAGTTGATTTCAAATGCAAACATGTGAAAAGCAGGCAATTAAACAAGTTTCTTTAATGGTTTTCTAAACTGTATTATTGACTTCATTCACACAGTGTTAGGGAAAAGCAGTGTTTTGAAGTTGATTGTAAGTGAAAACACATGCATCACAGCAGAAAAAAAGAAATTAACTTAGATTTCCAAAGTGAAGAAACTGCAGCATTGGCACAGTAAAATCAGGGTTATGACATTGTGAATGATAGGAAGTGTATAACAGCCAAACATACAAGTATGCTACTCAACTTTCAAAGTGGAATTATCTCCTATATTCACAGAGTGTTAGATAAAACCAGTGTTTTGAAGATAATTTTAAGTGAAAGTACATGCTTAGCAGCAAGCAAAATACAAATTTTACTTAGATTTCAAAGCTGAAGTACCTCCTGCATTCACAGCGTGTTAGATAAAACCAGTGTTTTAAAGATAATTGTAGGTGGAAACACAGGCATAGCAGCTAATAAAGCACAAATCTTATTGAGATTTGTAAAGTACAGAAACTAATGCATTGGCATAATATTAGGTAAAAGAGTGTGTTGGCATAGTGAGTGAAAGCAAGCGCATAGCAGTCAAACAAAAAGTATATTACTTACCTTCCAAACTTGAAGTATCTCCTGCATTCACAGGTAGTTAGGTGAAAACAGTGTCTAGAAGTTGATTTTAAGTGAAAACATGTGCAAAGCAGCCAATGAAATGTTTCTTTATTGGTTTTCTAAACTGAAGAATTGACTGCATTAACCCCGCTATAGAGAAAAGCAGTGTTTTGAATTTGATTGTAAGTGAAAACACGTGTGTAGCTGCAAAACAAAGTAAATTTCTTAGATTTTCAAAGTGAAGATTCCACAGAATTGGCATAGTAAAAGCAGGTTTTTAACATTGTGAGTGAGAACAAGTGTATAGCAGCCAAACAAACAATTATCTTACATAACTTTCAAACTTGAATCACCTTCTGCATGCACAGAATGTCAGGTAAAACCACTGTTTTTAAGATGATTTTATGTGAAAACTCATGCCTAGCAGCAAACAAAGCAAAAACCTTACTTAAATTTGAAAAGTGAAGAAAATATTGCATTGGCATAGCATTAGGTAAAAGCAATTTATTTACATTTTTTTGTGAGTGAAAGCAAGTGCATAGCAGCCAAACAAACAAGTATCTTACTTATGTTCCAAAGTTGAAGTACCTCCTGCATTCACAGCGTGTTATGTAAAACCAGTGTTTTGAAGATAATTGTAAATGAAAACACATGCATAGCAGTAAAGAAAACAAAATATTTTTTTGAGATTTGTAAAATAAAGAAACTACTACATTGGCCTAGCATTAGGAAAAAGCAGTGTGTTGGCACGGTGAGTGAAAGCAAGTGCATAGCAGCAAAAGAAGTATTCTACTTACCTTCAAACTTGAAGTAACTGCTGCAATCACAGAGAGTTGTGGGAAACCAGTGTCTTGAATTTGATTTTAAGTGACAACACGTGCAAAGCAGCCAATGAATCAGTTTATTTATTCGTTTTCTAAACTGAAGAATGACCCCTTGGAGCCTATGTCAACTGTGCTGTCCTGCAGAACATGTGGAAATATGGAACCTGGGATGCCTGTACATACCCATGGAGTCTGTGGAACACGTGGAGCCTATGGAACCTTGGAGTCCATGGAGCCTGTGGAGACCTTCATAATTATCGAATCTGTGGAGCATGTGGAACCCATGGAGCCTGTGGAGTCCATGCAGACCGTGGAGACCTGTGGAGCCTATGCAGGACCCTAGAGTCCATTGACATCTGTGGAGCATGTGCTGCCTGAGGAGACAATAGATAGTATGGAGACTGTAGAAGCTTTGTAAGCCAGTGGAGGCTGTGGGGCCTTTGGAGACTGTGGAGTCCCATGAATCTTGTGGAGATCATGTAACCAATGAAGCCTATGCAGACCTGCAGAGCCAATGGAGCCCATGGAGTCTGTAGAGGCCTGTGGAGCCAGTGCAGACTTTTGGATGTGTTTAGGCCATGGAGACGATGAGGTCTTTCAAGAACATGGAGTTCACCAAATCTGTGGAGCTTTTCAAGCCTGTGCAGGCCCAGGGAGATTGTGGACGTTGTACAGTCCTGTGGATCCTGTGGAGCTCATAGATTCCATGGGTCCCATGAAGCCTGTTGAGTTATGGATCCTAAGGACACTACAGAGAATGTGGAGCCTATTAAGTACATGTAGGCCATTGATACCTGTGGAGACCATGGATCCTGTGGAGGTGATGAAGCCCAAGGTGCACGTGGATACTGTGTAGGCCAGTGGAACCTGTGCAACCTATGAAGCCCATGGTCCATGGATCTGGTGGAGTTTGTGGAATCCGGGAGACTGAGGAGCCAATGGAGGATGTGGAGTCCAAGGAGGCATGTGGAGACCTTGCAGTCCCGTGTAGGACAGGAAGACTGTGAATTCTGTGAGAATATAGGGGACTGCGGAACCCATGGAGTTGATGAATTCCATGAAGGCTGTGAAAACCATGGAGGCCTATAGAGCCTGTGCAGTCCTCAGGACCCTGTGGAGCCAATGGTACCTCTGCAGACCTGGGGAGGACGTGGAGCCTATGGAGGCCTGTGGCGCATCTATAGGTTTATAGACCTCATGGAGCCTATGGCAAATGTGCAGGCCTGTGGAATATGTGCAGCCCGTGGAGACCTTGGAGCTCATGGAGCCAATGGAACACATGAAGAGTGTGGAGCCTACAGAGACTGTATATCTGTAGAGACCATGGAGCCTGTGGAGATTGTATTGAATGTGGAGACAGTGGAGACTTTGGAGCCTTTTCTTTAAAGTCCTTGTAGACCATGCAGCCTGTAGAGAACCATGGAACCTGTGGAACCTGTGGAGGGTATAGTACCTGTTGGTTCAGTGGAGCCTGTGGAGACTGTGTATACCCGTGGAGCCTGTGGAGTAGGTGTAGCCCCAGGAGGCCATGGAGCCTGTAGATGCCTATAGACCCCATGGAGACTATGGCAATTGTGCTGGCCGGTGGAACATGTGGAGCCTGTGGAACCACTTGAGCTAACGGATCCCATGGAACCCATGGAGCCTGTGGAGCCTACAGAGGCTGTATATCTCATGGAGTCAAGAGAGATAGGGTTGGCAATCTGAATTCTTTTTTTTTGGCGATTTTAATTTATCATTATTATTTATTTATTTATTTTTATTTGTAAAATGATATATAAATATATATGCATATATGTGCATTTGCTTACAAAAAGTGATATATATATATTTTAAGAGGTGCTTAGATTACCTAAAATATTACACGGAATCCCCCGGGATTCCATGTTGCCCACCTCCCACACTTCCCACTACATCCCACACAAACATCTTCCATGTGTGGGACTTACACATCCTGGGGCCTTGCCACCAACTGTAGACCACAGTTCACATCATAGACCACACTCTCTCCCAAATAGTTCTGAGTGGTGTGTGCTGATTTAAAATGGCCTACATCTGCTGCCACAACGGTACGGGCAGAGACCTGTTGAGGCCATGGAGGAATGTGGATCCACTGGAACCCAGGGAGGTTATAAAGTCCCATGAAGATGGTGGAGGATGAAGATACTGAAGAAGTTGAGGATCATGTGCATACCAGTTGAGTCAGTGGGGCCCATTTTGTGAGATGGAGGCTTTGGGTCCTGTGCAGGCTCATGGAGCATGTGGAAAATGGGGAGCCTCTGGAACCTGGAAGCCACATAGATGCCATGGTGGCCTTGGAGTTCATGCAAGCCATGGAGCATACATGACCCCTGGAGCCCTGTGGAACCTCTGAACGCCCATGGATCTTGTTGATCCTTAGAAGTCCTTGGAGTCCATGCAGCTTGTGTGGGTCCATGGAGCCTGTGGATCACGTGGAGCCTTTGGAGGCTGTAGAACCTGTGGAGACAGAGGAACTTGTGGGTACTGTGCATACTCATGGAGCCTGTAGAACACATGGAGCTCATGGAGACTTTGGGGTCTATGCAGCCCATCAAGGCCTGTGGAGCCTATGCAGGACACTAGCGTCCTTCACACCTGTGGAGCTTGAGCTACCTGTAGAGACACTAGAATCCATGGAGACTGTGGAAGTTCTGTAGGCCAGTGGAGTCTGTGGGACATTTGAAGAATGTGGAGGCCAATGAAGCCCGTGGAAAATGTGTAACCTATGGAGCTTATGTAGATCTGTGGAGACTGTGGAGCCCATGGAGACTGTAGAGGCCTGTGGAAAATGTGGAAGCCTGTGGAGCTCGCTGGGGCCTTGGAGTTTGTGAAGTCTGTCAAGACCATGGAGTTCACAAAGCCCGTGGAGCCCTTGATGCTTGTGCAGACCCAGGGAGCTTGTGGAGCCTGTAAAGGCCTGTGGATACTGTGGATATCATGGAGCACATGGGGTCCTTGGAGACTGTTTAGTTAAGAAGGCTAAGGACACTACAGAGAATGTGGAGCTGGTTAAGTGCATTGAGTCCATGGACACCTGTGGAGCCCATGGAACCTGTTGAGTTTGTGGAGACTGCAACATTCCTTGAGGCCTGTGGAGCCTATACAGGCTTTAAAGCCCATGGATTCTGTGGAGCCAATGGAGGTAGTGAAGCCCATGGACCCTATGGAGTGTGTGGATGCTGTTCAGGCCATTGGAAACTGTGCAACCTATGAAGTCCAAGGACCATTGAGTTGGTGGAGTTTGTGGAAGCCAGGAAGACCAAGGAACCCATGGAGACTGTGTAGTCCAAGGAGGCATGTGGAGCTTTTGCAGTCCCATGAAGTACAAGGAGACTGTGAAGTCTGTGGGAATATAGAGGACTGCAGAACCCAGGGAGCTGATGGAGCTCACGGAGGCTGTGAATTCCATGGAGGCTTGTGAAGCTTCTGAAGTCTCAGGACCCTGTGTAGCCTATGGTACCACTGCAGGACTGGGGATCCTCTGGAGCCCATGGGGGCCTTTGAAACGTCTAAAGACTTATAGACCTTATGTAGCTTATCCAACTGTGCAGGCCTGCATAACATGTGGATCCTGTGGAGCCCCTGGAGTTCATGGAGCCCATGGCACACCTGGAGCCTGTGGAGCCTACAGAGACAGTATATATGCATGCCCAGGAGCCTGTGGAACCTGTATAGACTGAGGAGGCAGTGAAGACTTTGGAGCCTGTGCACACCCATGGAGCCAGTAGTGTAAATGGATACCAGGGAGACTGTGGAGTCATTGGAGCCTTTATAGCCTTGCAAAGCCATGGAGCCTGTGGAGCATGTGTAGCCCATGGAGACTGCAGTCCATGGAGCCTGTAGAGCCTGTGCATGCCCATGTAACCTGTGGAGCACATGGAGGCTGTGGATTCTGTTAATCCCATGGAGGACAGTGCAGTCTATGCAGGCACCTAGAGTTCATTGTCACTTGTGTAGCATGTGCTTCCTGTGGAGACTAGATTCCATGGAAACTGTGGAGGCTTTATAGGCCAGTTAGCCTGTGGGGCCTTTGGAGCCTGAAGAAGCCAAGGGAGCTTCTGGAGCCTGTATAGATCTTTGGATTCTGTGGAGCACATCGAGCCCATGGGACACATGGAGTCTGTTGAGGTATGGCACAAAAGGTCACTACAGAGAATGTGGAGCCTTTTAAGAGCATGTAGCCCCTTGACACCTGTGGAGCCCATGGAGCCTGATAAACCTGTGGAGACTGTGGCACCCATTGAGGCATGTGGAGACTGTACAGGACATAGAGCCTGTGGATTCTGTGGGATCAGTGGAGCTGTTGGAGCCCATGGAGTCCTAAAGGACTGAAGAGCCCACTGAGCTCTTGGAGTCCATATTGCCCATGGAGCTCAGGGATGTTGTATAGGCAGGTGGAACCTGTGCAACTTATGAAGCCCATGGAGTCCATGGAGCTGGTGTATTATGTGGAATATATGGAGACCAAGAGCCCAAGGAGGCTATGGAGCCAAGGAGTACTGTGGAGACTCTGCAGTCCCGTGAAGGACTAGGATACTGTAAAATTTGTGAGAATACAGAGGCCTATGGAATCCTTGGAGTTGATGGAGCCCATGGAGGCTGGGAAACATGTGAAGGCCTATGGAGCCTGTGTATTCCTGAGGACCCAATGGAGATCATGGTAACTCTGCATAGTTGGGTAACCTGTGGACACCATGGTGGCCTGTGGAGCCGGTAGATTCCTATAGACCTCATGGAGCCTATGGCAACTGTGCAGGCCAGTGGAACATGTGGAGGCTATGGCGCCATTGAAGCTCATGGAGCCCAAGGAACCCACGGAGCGTGTGGAGCCTGCAGAGCATGCATATCTCATGGAGGCCATGAGACCTGTACAGGCTCATGGTGTTGGCAGAGCCTGTTGAGGCAATGGAAGTATGTGGAGCCCATGGAGCCCATGGAGGTGATGTAGGCCCATGAAGCCTGTGGAGGCTGTAGAGTATGAATGAGCTGAGGGTCATGTGGAGGCTTGTGGAGTGGGTGGAGCCCATTTTGGGCTATGGAGCTTGTGAGGCCTGTGAACGCTCAAGGATCCTGTGGAGACCAGGGAGGCACTGGAAACTGTAAAGCCACATGGGTAGCAAGGCCATCTTGGAGGTCATGGTGCCCATGGAGCTTTCATTGCTCCTGTAGGCTTGGGAAGCTCTGCAGAACCATGCAGCCTGTTGAGCATTTGAAGCACTTTGAAACCATGCAGCCTGTGTAGGACCATGGAGCATCTGGAGCACATTGAACCCATGGAGCCTGTGGAGTCTGTGGAGACTTTGTAGTCTGTGAATACCCATGGAACCTGTGGAGCACATTGAGCCTATGGAGCTCGTGGAGCCCCTGGGGATTGTATAGGACTGAGGAGCCTGTGAAAGCCTGTGGAGGAGT
Organism: Tolypeutes matacus; assembly: GCA_026826555.1. Classification (NCBI taxonomy): domain Eukaryota; kingdom Metazoa; phylum Chordata; class Mammalia; order Cingulata; family Chlamyphoridae; genus Tolypeutes; species Tolypeutes matacus. The sequence continues at coordinate 588,253 of JAKSZT010053856.1, read as the reverse complement.
TGAATTCATGAAGACCATGAAGTCTCTCAAGACCATGGAGTTCACAAAGCCCATGGAGCCATTGAAGCCTGTGAAGGCCCCGGGAGTTTGTGGAGTCTGTACAGGCCTGGGGATCCTGTGGAGCTCGTCAAAACCTAGGGTTCCTTGGTGCCTGTCCAGATAAGGAGCTCAAACACACACAGAGAATGTTGAGCCTGTTAAGGGCATACAGCCCATTGACAATTGTGGGGCCCATGGAGTTTCTTGAGCCTGTGCAGATTGCAGCACCCATTGAGGCCTGTGGAGGCTGTAAAGGCCTTAGAGCCTGTGGAATCTGTGGAGCCGATGGAGCTGGTGGAACCCATGGAGTTGTAAAGGATTGTAGAGGCTAAGGAGGCTTTGGAGCCAATGGAGCACGTGGATTCTGAGTAGGCCAGTGGAAACTGTGCAAACTGTGAAGCACATGCAGTCCATGGAGCTGTGGAGTTTGTGGAAGACATGGATAACAAAGACCCCATGGAGGCCTGTGGAGCCTGTACAGGCCTATAAACCCCATGGAGCCTATGGCAACTTGAAAGCTTGTGGCACATGTGGAGCCTATGGAGCCCCTGGAGCTCATGGAGGCCATGGAACACATGGAGCTGTGGTGCCTGCACAGAGTCTGTGTATATCATGGAGGCCATGGAGATTGTGCAGGCTTATGGTGTTGGGAGAGCCTATTGAGGCCATGCAGGCATATGGATACTGTGGAGCTCATGGAGGTTATATAGGCCCATGAAGCCTGTGGAGGCTGTAGTGTCTGAAGAATCTGAGGATCATGTGGAGGCCTGTGGCATCTGTGGAGCCCATTTCGGACTACAGAGCCTTTGAGGCCGGTGAAGGCTCATGGAACCTGTGGAGACTGGGGAGCCTCTGGAGACTATGAAGCCACATGGATGCCGTAGAGGTCTTGGATTTCACGGAGCCAATGGAACATGCATTGCTCCTGGAGTCCTGTGGGGCCTCTGTAAGCCCATGGAGCCTATTCAGTTTTGAAATTCTTTGAGACCTGCAACCTGTACAGCCCATGGAGCCTGCTGAGCCTGTCGAGTCTATGGCGCCCGTTGAGACCTTAGAAGCCGGTATAGGCATAAGAATCTGTGGATTTGGTGAAGCCAATGGTGCTGGTGGAGTCCACGGAGTTCGTGGATGCTGAGTAAGCCAATGGAATCTCTACAACCTGTGAAGACCATGGAGTCCATGGCTTTGGTGGAGTTTGTGGAAACCATGGAGACCGAGGAACCCATGGAGAATGTGGAGCCCAAGGAGGCCTGTGTAGCATGTTCAGTCCCATGAATTACAGGGAGACTGAACTCTGTGAGAATATACAGATCTGTGGAATCCATGGATCTGATAGAGAACATGAGGCTGTGAAATACGTGGAGGCCTGTGGAGCCTGTGCAGGCCTGAGGACACTGTGGAGACCATGGTACCTCTGTAGGCCTGGGGAGACCATGAATACCATGAAGGCCTGTGGAGCCTGTAAAGTCCTAAAGAACCCATGGATCCTGTGGCAACTGTGCAATTCTGAGGAACATATGGAGCCTGTAGATCCACTGGAGCTCATGGAGCCCATGGAACCCATGGAGCCTGTGGAGGTTGCTGAGCCTGTACATCTCATGGAGGCCATGGAGCCTGTGCAGACTCATTGTGCTGGGAGAGCCTGTTGAGTACAAGGAGGAATGTGGATCCCGTTGAGACCATGGAGTTTATGTAGGCATATGAAGCCTGTGGAGGCTGTAGAATCTGAAGAAGCTGAGGATGCTGTAAAGGACGGTGGCATCTGTGGCACCCGTTTTGTTCCATGGAGATTATGAGGCCAGCGCAGTATCATAGAACATGTGGAGACTGGGGAGACACTGGATATTGTGAAGCCACATTCATGCCATGGAGGCCTTGGATGTCATGGTGTCTGCATTGTCTCTAGAGGCCTGGGGTGCCTCTGCATGCTCCTTGAGGCTTTGAGCCTTTAAATCACTTGGAGACCATGCAGCCTGTTCAGACCTATGGGACCTGTGGAACCTGTGGAGCCTATAGAACCTGTGGGTTCAGTGGAGCTTGTGGAGCCTTTGTATACCCATGGAGCTTGTGGAGCATGTGTAGCCTCTGGATTTCATGGAGCCAGTGGAGCCTTTAGAGATTTTTAGACCCCATGGGGTCTATGGCAACTGTGCATGCTTGTGGAACATAAAGACCCAGTGGAGCCACTGGAGATCATGGAACCCATGGAGCCTTTGGAGCCACCAGAGGCTGTATATCTCAGGGACGCAACAGAGACTGTGCAGGCACATGGGGATGGCAGAGTCTGTTGAGGACACAGAGGAATATGGAACCCATAGAGCCCATGGATTTTATGTAGGCCCATGAAGACTGTGGAGGCTATAGAGTCTTAAAAAGCTGAAGATCATGTGGTTGCCTTTGTATACTCATAGAGGCTTTGGAGAACATGGAGCCCATGGATCCTGTGGAAACCATTCCTCCCATGGAGGTCTGTGTAGCCTATGCAGGACAGTAGCCTCCATTCACACTTGTGGAGGTTGTCATATCCATTGAGACTATAGAATCCATGGAGACTGTGGAAGCTGTGTAGGTCAGTGGAGCCTGTGGGGCATTTGAAGAATGTGGAGGCCCATGAAGCCCTTGGAGACCGTGTAACCCATGGAGTCTAGACAGACCTGTGGAACCCATGGAGCCCATGGAGCCTGTAAAGGCCTGTGGGACATGTGCAAGCCTGTGGAACAGGTTGAGGCCTTGGAGCACATGAAGTCTGTCAAGACCGTGGAGTTCACAAAGCTCGTTGGTCCCTTTATGCTTGGAGAGGACCAGGGATCTTGTGGAGCCTTTACAGATCTGTAGAACCTGTGGAGCTTATTGAACCCATGGGTCCAATGGAGCCTTTGAGGTATGGAACCCAAGGACTCTACAGAGAGTGTGGATCCTGTTAAGTGCATGTAGCCATTTGACACCTGTGGAGTCCAAGGAACCTATTGAGCCAGTGGAGACTGTGGCTCCCATTGAGTCCTGTGGAGTCTTACAGTTCTTAGAGCTGTGGACTTGGTGGAGCCGATGGAGTGGATGGAGCCCATGGAGACTATGGAGCTTGTGGATGCTGTGTAGGCCAGTGGGAACTGTGCAACCTGTGAAGCCCAAGGACTGTGGAGCTGGTGCAGTTTGTGGAAGCCAGGGAGACCGAGGAACCCATGGAGACTGTGGAGTCCAAAAAGGCATGTGGAGACTTTGCAGTCCTGTGTAGGACAGGGAGTCTGTGAATTCTGTGAGAATATACAGGCCTGCAGAACCAATGGAGTTAATGGAGCTCATGGAGCCTGTGAAACCCGTGGATGGCTGTGGAGCCTGAGTAGGACTGAGGACCCTGTGAAGCCCATGGTACCTCTGCAGGCCTGGGGAATCTGTGGAGCCCATGGAGGCCTGTGGAGCCTCTACAGGATTTAAACCCCATGGAGTGTATGGCAAATGTGTAGGCTTGCGTGACATGTGGATCCTGTGGAGCCACTGGAACTCATGTAGCCTAAGGAATCCATGGAGCGTGTGGAGCCTGCAGAGTGTGCATATCTCATGGAGACCATGGAGATTGTGCAGGCTCATGGTGCTGGCAGAGCCTTTTGAGGCCATGGAGGAATATGGATCCCATGAAGCCCATGAAGGTTATGTACACTGATGAAGTCTGTGGAGGCTGTAGTGTTTGAATAAGCTGAGGATCATGTGGAGGCCTGTGGATTGGTTGGAGCCTATTTTTGGCCATGGAGCCTGTGAAGCCAGTGAAGTCTCATGGAGACTGTGGAGACTTGGGAGCCTCTGGAGACTGTGAAACCACATAAATGCCATGGACGCCTTGGAGGTCATGGATCCCATGGAACATTTATTGCTCCTGGAAACCTGGGGTGACTGTGCAGACCCAAGCAGCCTGTTGGGCATTTGAAGCCCTTCAAAACCATGCAAACTGTGCATGCCTGTGGGGCATGTGAAACCCATGGAGCCTGTAGAGCCCGAGTCAGAAGAACATGTGGATCCTGTGCCCACCCAAGTAGCCTGTGTAGTACATGCAACCCATGGAGGTCTGGGGAGACTAAACAGGACACTAGCGGCCATTCAACCTGTGGAGCTTGTGCTGCCTGTGGAAACCATATAATCCATGGAGACTGTGGAGTCTCTGTAGGCCAGTGGAGCCTGTCAGGCATTTGAATAATGTGAAGATCCATGAAGCTCTTAGATCCTGTGAAACCCATGGAGCCTATGCAGACCAGGGGAACCCATGGATCCCATGGAGACTAAAGAGTTCTGTGGAGCATGTATAAGCATGTGGAGCTGGTTGAGGCCTTGGAGCCCATGAATTCAGTCAAGACTGTGGTGTTCACAAAGTTCATGGAGCCCTTGATGCTTATTCAGGCCCAGGGAGCTTGTGGAGCCTGTTCATGCCTGTGGATAATGTGGACCTCGTCGAGCCATTGGGGCCAATGGAGCCTGTTGAGGTATGAAGCCTAAGGACACTACAGAGAATGTGGAGCCTCTTTAGTGCATGTAGCCCATTGACACTTGTGGAGCTCATGGAGTCTATTAAGCCTGTGGAGACTGTGGCACCCATTGAGGACAATGTAAAGGCATTAGAGCCAGTGGATTCTGTGGAGACGATGGAGCTGGTGGAACCCATGGAACCCATGGAGCTTGCCGATGCTCTGTAGGCCAGTGGAAACTATGCAACTTGTGAAGCCCATGGACTGTGGAATATGTGGAAGCCAGGGAGTCTGAGGATCCCATGGATACTCTTAAAGACAAGGAGACATGTGGAGTCTTTGCAATCCCATGAACGATGGGGAGACTGTGAAGTCTGTGAGATTTTAGAGGCCTATGGAATACATGGAGCTGATGGAGCCCATGAAGGTTGTAAAACTCAAAGAGGCCTGTGAAGCCTGTTCAGGCCTCAGGACTCTGTGCAGCCCATGGTAACTCTGCCGGCCTGGGGAGCCTGTGTAGCAAATGGAGGACCTTGGATCCTATACAGGAATATAGAGCCTGTGGAGCCTATAGCAAATGTGCAGGCCAGCAGATTGTGTGGATACTGTGGAGTTCCTAGAGAACATGAAGCCCATGGGACACATGTAGAGTGTGGAGTCTGCAGAGCCTGTATATCTGTAGAGCTTGTGGAGCCTGTGGAGCCTGTAGAGACTGTGGAGTCAGTGGAGCCTTTGAGCCTGTGCATACCCATGGAGTCTGTGGAGCAAGTGGTGCCCATGGAGACTGCGGAGTCCATAGAGCCTGTGGAGCCTGTGCACACCCATGTAGCCTGTGGAGCTTGTGGAGCCCAATGAGGCTGTGGAGTTTGTTAAGCATGTGGAGACTGTACAAACCCATGGAGCCTGTGCAGCACAAGGAGAACATGGAGACAGTGGAATCCATGGAGCCTGAGGAGTCTGCACAAACCCACATAGCCTGTGGAGCATGTGGAGCCCATGGAGGCTGTGGATTCCATGATGTCCATGGAGTCCTGTGTCGTCTATGCAAACCCCTACAGGTCATTGACACTTGTGAAGCCTGTGCTGCCTGTGGAGTCCATAGATTCTATGGAAAAAATGGAGGCTTTATAGGCCAGTGGAACCTGTGAGACCTTTGGAGACTGTTTTGTCCCATGAAGCCTGTGGAGCCTGGGTAACACATGTATCCTGTGCAGACGTTTGGAGCCCATGAAGCCCATGGAGACTCTAGAGACCTGTGCAGGCCTGTGGAGGTAGTTGATGCTCTGGAACCAATGAAGTCTGACAAGACACTGGAGTTAACATATCTCTTGGAGCCCTTGAAGACTGTGCAGGACCAGGGAGCTTGTGGAGACTGTGCCACCCTGAGAATCCTATGGAACTCATCGATCCCTTGGGGCCCATGGAGCTTGTTGACCTATGGAGCCCAGGACATTACAGAGATGTGGAGCCTATAAAGTGCATGTACCTCCATGACACCTGAGGAGCCCATGGAGCCTGTTGAGCCTGTGGAGCCTGTGGGACCCTTTGAGGCCTGTGGAGCGTGTACAGGCCTTAGAGCCAGTGGATTCTTTGTAGCCAATGGAGATGGTGGAGCCCATGGAGTCATAAAGTATTGTAGAGCCCATGGAGTTGGTGGAGACAATGGAGCCCCAGGAGTTCGTGAATGTTGTGTAGTCCAGTGGATCCTGTGCAACCTGTGAATCCCATGGAGTCTGTGGAGCTGGTGGAGTTTGTGGAATCTATGGAGACTGAGGACTGCATGTAGACTATTCATGCAAGGAGGCCTGTGGAGACTGTGCAGTCCCATGAAGGACAGGGGAGACTGTGAAGTTTGTGAGAATATAGAAGCCTATGGATCCCCGGCGCTAATGGAGCCAATGGAGGCTGTAAAACTTTGGGAGGACTATGGTGCCTGTGTGTTCCTTTGGACCCAGTTGAGACCATGGTAACTCTGCAGGCCTGGGGAACTTGTGGGGCCCATGGAAGCCTCAGGAGCCTGTAGAGTCCGATAGACTCCAGTTAGTCTATGGCATCAGTGGAGCCCTGCGGAACATGCAGAGTCTCTGGAGCCAATGCAGCTCTTGGAGTCCATGGTACACTTTGAGCATGTGGAGCATGCAGAGCCTGCATATCTCATGGAGGCCATGGTGCCTGTGCATTTTAATGGTGCTGGCAGAGCATGTTGAGGCCATGGAGGAATGTGGATTCCATGGACCCCACTGAGGTTATGTAGGCCCATTAAGCCTGTGGTGGCTGTAGAGTCTGAAGAAGCTGAGGATCATGTGGAGGCCTGTGGAGATGGTGGAGCCCATTTTGGACCATGGAGGTTGACAGGACTGTGTAACCTCATGAAGACTGTGGAACCTGGGAAGACTCTGGAAACTGAATCCAAATGGATGCCATGAAGGACTTGGAGGTCATGGAGCCCATGGAGATTTCATTGCTATTTGAAACCTGTGGAGACTCTGCAGGCTCATGGAGCCTGTTGAGCATTTGGAGGGTTTTAAGACCCCGCAGCCTGTGCAGTCCCACCGAAACCTGGGGACACATGGAGCCTGTGGAGGCTGGAAAGCCTGTGGAGACAGAGGAACGTGTGAATTCTGTGCATAACCATGGAGCCTGTGGAGTACGTGGAGCCCATGGAGCCTATGGAGTCCATGCAGCCTGATTAGGTCTGTGGAACCTATGCAGGACCCTAGAGTCCATTTGCACTTGTGGTGCTTGTGCTGCCTGTGCAGACCATAGAATTCATGGAGACTGTGGAGTCTCTGAACCACAGTGGAGCCTGTGGGGTATTAGAAGAATGTGGAGGCCCATGAAGCTCTTGGAGACTGTGTAACCCATGGAAACTATGCAGATCTGTCAAGCTGGTGGAGCCCATGGAGACTGAAGAGGTCTGTGGAGCATGTGTAAGCCTGTGGAACTGGTTGAGTACTTGGAGCACATGAATTCTGTCAAGACCATGGCATTTACAAAGCCCGTGGAGCCCTTGATGCTTGTGCAGGCCCAGGGAGCTTGTGGAGCCTGTATAGGCCTGTGGATACTGTGGAGCTCATTGAGCCCATGGGGCCCAAGGATCCTGTTGAGGTATGCAGCCCAAGGACACTGCAGAGAATGTGGAGCCTGTTAAGTGCATGTAGCCTGTTGACACCTGTGGAGCCCATGAAGCCTATTGAAACTGTAGAGACTGTGGCATCCATTGAGGACTGTGGAGCCTGTACAGGCCTTAGACCCGGTGGATTCTGTGGAGCCGATGGAGCTGTTGGAGCCCATGGAACCCATGGAGCTCATTGATGCTGTGTAGGCCAGTGGAATCTGTGCATATTGTGAAGCCCATGGACTGTGGAACTGGTGGGGTTTGTGGAAACCAGGGAGACTGAGGAGCCCAAGGGGACTGTTGACTCCAAGGAGACATCTGGAGTCTTTGCAGTCACATGAAGTTCAGGGAGACTGTGAAGTCTGTGAGAATATAGAGTCCTGCAGAACACATGGAGCTGATGGAGCCAATGGAGGCTGGAAAACCCCTAGAGGACTGTGGAGCCTGTGTAGGTCTCAGGACCCTGTGGAGCCCAGGGTACCTCTGCAGGCCTGGGGAGCCTGTGCAGACCATGTAGGTTAGTGGAACATGTACAGGCTTATAGATCCTATGGAGCAAATGGCAACTGTGCAGACCAGCAGAACATGTGGATCCTGTGGAGCCTCTGGAGAACATGGAGCCAATGGAACACATGGAGACTGTGGAGCTTGCAGAGCCTGTATATCTGTAGAGTGCATGGAGACTGTGGAGACTGTAGAGTCTGTTGAGTTATTGGAGCCTTTTGAGCCAGTGCATACCAATTGAGCCTGTGGAGTAGGTTGAGTCCATGAAGAGTGTTGAGTCCATGGAGCCTGTGGAGCCTGTGCATACCCATGTAGACTTTGGAGCACGTGGCGCCCATGGAGGCTGTGGTTTCCATGAAGCCCATGGAGTCCTGTGTAGTCTATGCAGGCACCTAAAGTTCTTTGACACTTGTGCAGCCTCTGCTGCCTGTGGAGTCCATAGATTCCATGGAAATAATGGAGACTTTATAGGCCAGTGGAGACTGTGGGGCCACTGGAGAACATGGAGCCAATGGAACACATGGAGACTGTGGAGCTTGCAGAGCCTGTATATCTATAGAGCGCATGGAGACTGTGGAGACTGTAGAGTCTGTTGAGTTATTGGAGTCTTTTGAGCCAGTGCATATCAATTGAGCCTGTGGAGTGGGTTGAGTCCATGGAGACTGTTGAGTCCGTGGAGCCTGTGGAGCCTGTGCATACCCATGTAGACTTTGGAGCATGTGGCGCCCATGGAGGCTGTGGTTTCCATGAAGCCCATGGAGTCCTGTGTAGTCTATGCAGGCACCTAAAGTTCTTTGACACTTGTGCAGCCTCTGCTGCCTGTGGAGAACATAGATTCCATGGAAATAATGGAGGCTTTATAGGCCAGTGGAGACTGTGGGGCCACTGGGTAACCCATGTATCCTCTGCAGACGTGTGGACTCTGTTGAGCCCATGGAGACTCTAGAGTACTGGGCATGTCTGTGGAGGTAGTTGAGGCTCTGGAGGCAATAAAGTCTGTCAAGACATTGGAGTTCACATAACCCTTGGAGCCCTTGAAGACTGTGCAAGACCAGGGAGATGGGGAGCCTGTACAAGCCTGTGGATACAATGGAGTTCATCAATCCCTTGGGGACCATGGAGCTTTTGGAGGTATGGAGCCCAGGAGAGAACAGGGAATGTGGAACCTATTCAGTGTATGCATCTCCATCACACCTGAGGAGCCCATGGAGCCTGTTGAGCCAGTGGAGACTTCAGGGCCCTTTGAGGCTTATGGAGCCTGTACAGGCCTTAGAGCCAGTAGATTCTGTGGAGCTGATAGAGCTGGTGGAACCCATGGAGTTGCAAATGGTTGTAGAGCCCATGGAGTTCTTGGAGCCAATTTTGCCCATGGAGCTCATGGAATTTGTGTATTCCAGTGGATCCTGTGCAACCTGTGAAGCCCATGGATTCCATGGAACTTGTGGAGTTTTGGAATCTATGGAGACCTAGGAATGCACGGATACTGTGAGGCCAAGGAGGCCTGTAGAACCTGTGCAATCCCGTGAAGGACAGGTGGACTGAAGTTTGTGAGAATATAGAGGCCTATGTATCCTTGGAGCTTATGGAGCCAATGGAGGCTGTGAAATCTGTGGAGGCCTATGGAGCCTGTGTATTCCTGAGGATCCTGTGGAGACCATGATAAATTTGCAGGATTGGGGAACTTGTGGAGGCCATGGAGACCTGAGGAGCCTGTAGAGTTTTATAGACCCCAAGGAGCCTATGGAAACTGTGGAGCCTGTGGAGCCACTGGGGCTATTGGACACATGGAACCCATGGAGCATGTAGAGCCTGCAGATCCTGCATATCTCATGGAGGCCATGGAGCCTGTGCAGGCTCTTGGTGCTGGCAGAGCATGTTAAGGCCATGGAGGAATGTGGATCCCATGGAGCCCATGGAGGTTATGTAAGCCAATGAAGCCTGTGGAGGCTGTAGATTCTGAAGAAGCTGAGGATCATATGGAGGCCTGTGGAGTCAGAGCCCATTTTGGGCCATGGAGCTTTTGAGACCTGTGAAGGCTCATGGAGACTGTGGAGATTGGGAAGCCTCTGGAGATTGTGAAGTCACATGGATGCCATGGAGTCCTTGGAGGTTATGGAGCCCATCGAGTATTCATTTTTCCTGGAGCCCTATGGGGCCTCTGCATGTCCATTGAACCTGTTGAGCATTTAAAGACCTTTGAGACCATGAAGCCTCTGCAGGCCCATTGAGCCTGTGGAGCACATTGAACCCATGTAGTCTGTGGAGTCCGTGGAGACATTGGAGCCTGTGCATACCCATGGAGCCTTGGAGCACATTCAAATCATGGAGCCTGTGGAGTCCATGGAGAAATTGGAGCTTGTGCATACCCATGGAGCCAGTGGAGCATGTTGAGCCCATGTAGCTGTGGTGCCTATGGTGACTGTGGAGGCCTATGAAGCCTGTGAAGGCCTGTGGAGTTGTTGAGGCCATGGAGACCAAGAAACCTATCAAGACCATGGAGTTAACAAAGCCATGGAGTCCTTGAAGCCTGTGTAGGCCCAGGGAGCTTGTGGAGCCTTTACAGGCCTGTGAATCCTGTGGAGCTCGTCAAGCCCATGGGGCCCATGGAGTCTGTTGAGGTATGGAGCACAAGGTCACTACAAAGAATGTGGAGCCTCTTAATTGCATGTAGCCCATTCACACCTGTGGATTCAATGGACCTTGTTGAGCCTGTGGAGATTGTGGCACCCACTGAGGGCTGTGAAGGTCGTACAGGCCTTAGAACCTGTGGATACTGTGGAGCCAATGGTACTGGTGGAACCCATAGAGTCATAAAGTTCTGTAGAACCCATGGAGGCTGTGGAGCCCAAGGAGCCCATGGAGCTCTTGTATACTGAGTAGGCTATTCGAAACTGTGCAACCTCTGAAGCCCATAGAGTCCATGGAGCTCTGGAGTTTGTGGAAGCCATAGTGACTGTGGAGCCCATGGAGGCCTGTGGAGCCTGTACAGGCCTATAGACCCCATGGAGCCTATGTCAACTGTTCAGGCCCACAGAACATGTGGATCCTGTGAAGCCACTGGAGCTCATGGAGCCCATGAAACCCATGGAGCTGTGGAGACTGCAGAGTCTGTATATATCTCCACAGGCAGCACATACTTCACAGGTTTCACTGGCCTCCAGGGCCTTTTATAGGCTCCGCAGGCCTCCATGGGCTCCAAGGACTCTACAGGCTCCCAGGGATCCACTGACGTCCATTGGCTACATATGTTCCATTGGCTCCATAGTCTCCACAGTCCCCTCGAGCTCCATACTTCAACAGGCTCCATTGACACCATGGGCTCCATGAGATCCACAGGTTCCACAGGCCTCAACTATCTTCACAGTCTCCATGGTCTCCAAAGATACCCAAGACTCCATGGAATCCCTGATCTCCATGGTCTCCTGGGACTCCACATGGTCCTCAGGCTCTTTGGGTATGCACAGGCTGATCATACTACACTGACTCCATGGGCTCCACAGGCCTCCATGCATTCCAAAGTCTCCACAGTTTCCCTAGGAACCACGGGCTCCATGCTCATGCCAAACTCCTCAGACTTCCACAGACTCCACAAGTTCTACAGGCTCCACAGGCTCCAGGGATTCCACAGTTTGCACAGGTTCCAAGGGCTCCACAGGATTCATGGGCATCACAGATTCTGCAGGCTCCATGGCCTTTATGACTCCCTTCACCTTCAAAGCCTGAACAGGCTCCACAAGTTCTACAGGCTCCACAAGCTTTTATGGGCTCCAAGGGTTCCACAGACTTCCACAAGTTCCACAAGCTCCACAGGCTCCAAGGGCATGCACCAGCTCCACAAGCATCCATGGGCTTCAGGAGCTCCACAGGCTACATAGGCCTACATAGTCTCCATTGGCTCCATGGGCTCTACAGTCTCCATGGGACTCCAACACATCCACATCTCCAAAGGCCTCAATGGGACCCATGGGATCCACATGCCCACAGGCTGTTCAGACTCTATGGTTCCCATTGGCTCACAGAATTCAATAGATTTGCTGGCCCCATGGGCTCCACATGCTCCATTGACATCCACTAAATCCAGGGGCACCAGAGATCCACAGGCTCCATGGGTTGAACAGGCTCCACACCATTCATGGGACCCAGTTTCTCCACATATTCCACTGGCCTGCAAAGGCTCCATAGACTCTATGGGCCTGAACAGGCTACACACGCTTCATGGGATTCACAGACTTTATGTGCTCTACAGGTTCTTTAGCTGTTCATGGGCTTCACAGGCACCAGAGGCTCCAATGTGTCCACAAGATCCACAGGCTCCATGGACTCCATAGCCTTCACAGAGTCCACAGGCCTCCATTGGGACCATAGGCATCATAGTGTTCACAGGCTCCATACTTTCCAAAGTCCTGTACAGGCACCACAGTCTCCAGACCTAAACCAGCTTTCTCAGGCTTAACAAGTTCCATAGCCTCCACCATCCCACTTGGCCTGAAAAAACCCCATGGATTCTATGGGGTCTAAAGGCCTGCACAAGCTCCACAGGCTCCCTGGGTTCCAAAAGCTACACACATTATACTTGCCTGCACAGGGTCCACCGGCCTACACAGGTGCCATGGGCTCCATGGGCTCCACAGGCCTTCACATGCTCCACAGTCACCACAGTCTCCACAGGGTCCAAGGACTCCACAGTATACACAGTTTCCAAGGGCTTCTCCCTAACACTCAGTAAATGCAGTTCTTAGTTTAGAGAACCTATAAAGAGAATTAATTCACCGGAGCTTTCTATGTGTTTTTACTTAAAATCAACTTCAAGACACTGGTTTCACCTAATTCTATGTGAATACAGGAGGAACTTCAAGTTTGAAATGTAAATAATAAACTTGTTTATTTGACTGCTATGCACTTGCTTTCATAAACCATTAATGTCAAAACACTGCTTTGACTTAATACTATTCCAATGTTGTGTTTTCTTCAGGTTTCAGAACTAATAGGATACACATTTCATTGGCAGGTATGCACTTTTTGGAGTTACAATCAACTTCAAAATCCTGGTTTTAACCTACATTGTGTTGATCCAGGGGGTTCTTCACGTTTTTAAAGTATGAAAGATAATTGTTTCCCTGGCTGCTATGCACTTCTTCTCACTTATAATGTCAAAACCCTTCTTTTACTTAATGCTTTGGTAATGCCAAAGTTCTTCCCATTTGTAAATTAAAGAAGATGCTTCTATCCTAGGTTCCTATGCCATTGTTTTCACTTACAACCAATGTCAAAACACCGCCTTTATGTAATGCTATGCCAATGCTGTACTTTCTTCACTTTAGAAATCTAAGTAAAATTTGTGTTTCATTTGCTGCTATGCATTAGTTTCCAGTTACAATCACCTTCAAAATACTGGTTTTAGTGAACACTCTATGAATGCAGGAGGTACTTCATCTTTGAAAGGTAAGTAAGATACTTGTTTCCTGTCTGCTATGCACTTGCTTTCACTCACAATGACAAATCCCTGCTTTGACCTAATGCTCTGCCAATGCAAATGTTCTTTACGTTTGTAAAGTAAATAAGACACTTCTTTCCTTTGTTACTATGCCCTTGTTTTCACTTACAACAAACATCGACACACTTCTTTTTATATGCCAATGCTGCAGTTTCTTTTACTTTTGAAATCTAAGTAAGAATATTGGTTCTTTTGCTGCTATGCAGCGGTTTTCACTTATAGTCAAATTCAAAACACTGCTTCTTCCTAACACTCAGTGAATGGAGGCTGTTCTTCAGTTTAGAGAACCAATAAGGAAACTTATTTCATTGGCTGATTGGCTCGTGTTTTCACTTACATTCAACTTCAAAGCACTGGTTTCACTTAACTCACTGTGAACGCAGTGGGTACATCAATTTTGAAAGGTAAGTAAGGTACTTGTTTGTTTTACTGCTATCCACTTACTTTCACTCACAATCAATGTCAAAACCCTACTTTTACCTAAAGCTATTCTAATGCAGAGGTTCTTCACTTTTGTAAAGTAAATAAGATACTTATTTCCTTGGCTGCTATGCACTTGTTTACACTTACAACCAATGTCAAAACATTGCTTTTTCTATGCCAATGTTGTAGTTTATTCACTTTTGATATCTAATTAAGATTCTAGATTATTTTGCTCCTATGTACATGTTGTAACTTACAATGAACTTTAAGACACTGCTTTCTCCTAGCTCTCTGTGGTTGCAGGAGGTACTTCGAGTTTGAAAGGAAAGTAAGATACTTGTTATTGAGGCTGCTATGCACTTGCTTTCACTCACATTCAATGTAAAAACGCTGCTTTTATCTAATGCTATGCCAATGCAGTGATTTCTTCTGTCTTCAAAATTAAGTAGGACATTCATTTCTTTGGCATCCTTGCACTTCTTGGAGTTACAATCTGCTTCAAAATCCTTTCTTTCACCTACAGCTCTGTGGATCCAGGAGGTTCTTCACTTTTGTAAAGTAGGAAAAATACTTGTTCCTTGGTTGCTATGCCCTTCTTTTCACATGCCAACAATGTGAAAATATCGCTTTTACGTACTGCTATGCCAATGCAGTATTTTTTACACTTTTGGAATCTATGTAAGATTTGTGTTTCATTTGCTGTTATGCATTTTTTTTCACTTACGATCACCTTCAAAACACTTGTTTTACCTAGCACTCAGTGAATGCAGGAGGTACTTCATCTTTGAAAGGTAAGTAAGATATATCTTTCCCTGGCTGCTATGCACTTGCTTTCACTCACAATGTCAGGACCCTGCTTTTACTTACTGCTCTGCCAATGCAGAGTTTCCTCACTTTTGTAGAGAAAATAAGATGCTTCTTTCCTTGACTGCTATGCACTTCTTTTCACTTACAAATTATGTCAAAACACAGCTTTTTCTATGCCAGTGCTGCAGTTTCTTCACTTATGAAATCTAAGTAACTTTGAGTTTCTTTGGCTGCTAAACATGTGTTTTCACTTATAATCAATTTCAAAGCACTGTTTCTCTGATGCCCAGTGAAAGCAGTGGGCTCTTCAGTTTAGAGAACCAATAAAGAAACTTGTTTCATTGGCCTCTTTTCACGTATTCCACTTAAAATTAACTTCAAGTCCCTGATTTCACCTAACTCTCTGTGAATGCAGGAGGTACTTCTGGTTTGAATGGTAAGAAAGATAGTTGTGTGTTTGACTACTATCCACTTGCTTTCAGTCACAATAAATGTCAAACCACTGCTTTTACCCAATGAAATGACACTGCAGTGGTTTCTTCAGTTTTCAAATCTAAGTGGGATACTCATTTCATTGACACACATGCCCTTGCTTTGAGTTACAATCAACTTTAAAATCCTGGTTTTAACCTAAAGCTCTTTGAAGCCAGGAGGTTTTTCACTTTTATAAAGTATGAAATA
The DNA here is from genome assembly GCA_026826555.1 of Tolypeutes matacus. NCBI lineage: Eukaryota > Metazoa > Chordata > Mammalia > Cingulata > Chlamyphoridae > Tolypeutes > Tolypeutes matacus. Next base: position 572,737 of record JAKSZT010053856.1, on the reverse strand, counting down.
TACTTGTTTCCTCGGGTGCTATGCCCATGTTTCACCTGAAGTCAATGTCAAATAACGCATTTACCCTAAGTTATGCCAATGCAGTAGTTTTTTCACTTTTGTAATCTAAGTATTATTTATTTGTGTTTCATTTGCTTCTCTGCATGTGTTTTCATTTAATATCACCTTCAGAACCCTGTGGCACCTAATGCTCAGTGAATGCAGGAGTTCCTTCATCTTTGAAATGTAAGGCAGATACATGTTTCCCAGTTGCTATGCACTTGCTTTCACTCACAATGTCAAAGCCCTGCTTTTACCTAATGCTCTGCCAATGAAGAGGTTCTTCACCTTTCTAAAGAAATAAGATACTTCTTTACTTAGCTCTTATGTTCTTGTTTCACTTACAACCAATGTCAAAGCACTGCTTATTATTTGCCAATGCTGCAGCTACTTCCCTTTTGAAATCTAAGAAAAATTCTAGTTTCATTAGCTGCTATGCTCTTGTTTTCATTTATAATAAACTTTAAACCACTGCTTCTTCCTAAAGTTCTGTGAATGGAGTCAGTTCTTCAGTTTAGAAAATTCATTAGGAATCTTGTTTCATTGCTGCTTTGCACGGGTTTTCACTTACATTCAACTTCAAGACACTGGTTTCATCTAAATCTGTGAATACAGGGGATAAATGAAGCGTGAAAGGTAATCACGACACTTGGTTGTTTTGCTGTTATCCAATTGCTTTCACTCCTAATCAATGTCAAAACACTTATTTTACCTAATGTTATGTCAATGAAGTGGATCTCCAGTTTTCAAAACTAAACAAGATACTCATTTTATTGGCTGCTATGCACTTGCTTGGAGATACAATCACCTTCAAAACCAGGTTTTAATCTAAAGATCTGTGAATCCAGGATCTTCTTCACATTTTTAAAGTAAGAAACATACTTGTTTACTTGCTTGCTATGCCATTGTTTTCACTTACAACAAATGTCAAAACACCGCTTTTACCTAACTCTAAGCCAATGCAGTAGTCTCTTCACTTTTGAAATCTAAGTAAGGTTTGTGTTTCATTAGCTGCTATGCACGTGTTTTTATTTTACAATCACCTTCAAAACACTGGCTTTACCTAACACTCTGTGAATGCAGGAGGTTCTTCATCTTTGAAAGGTAAGTAAGATACTGGTTTCCCTTTCTGCTATGCACTTGATTTCACTCACAATGTCAAAATCCTGATTTTTCTAACATTCTGCCAATGCAGACGTTCTTCACTTCTGCAAGTAAATAATATACTTCATTCCTTGGCTGGTATGCACATGTTTTCACTTATACCCAATGTCAAAACACTTCTTTTTCTATGGAAATGCTGCAGTTCCTTCACTTTAGACATCTATGTAAGATTCTAGTTCCTTTTGCTGCTATGCACGTGTTTTCACTTATACTCAACTTCAAAGCACTACTTTACCATAATGCTTGGTGAATGCAGTCAATTCTTCAGTTTAAAGAACCAATAAAGAAACATTTTATTGGTTACTTTGCACGTATATTCACTTACAATCAACTTCAAAACACTGGTTTCACCTAACTATCTGTGAATGTAGAAGGAACTTCAAGTTTGAAAGTTAAGTAAGGTAATTGTTTGTTTGGCTGCTACCCACTTACTTTCACTCACAATCAATGTCAAAATACTACTCTTACATAATGCTTTGCCAATGCGGTGGTTTATCCAGTTTTCAAAACTATGCAGTATACTCATTTTATTGGCAGCTGTGTACTTGCTTGGAGTTACAATCAACTTTAAAATCCTGCTTTTAACCTAAAGCTCTATGAATCCAAATGGTTTATTCACATTTGCAAAGAAAGAAAGACACTTGTTTTAAGCTGCTATGCCCTTGTTTTCACTTACAACCGTGTCAAAACACTGCTTTTACCTAATGCTATGCCAATGTAGTAATTTCTTCACTTTTGAAATTTAAGTAACATTTGTTTCATTTGCTACTATGCATGTGTTTTCACTTACAATCACATTCAAAACCCTGGTTTAGTCTAACACTCTGTGAATCCTGGAGGTACTTCAAGTTTGAAAGGTAAAGAAGATATTTGTTTCCCTGGCTGCTATGCACTTGCTTTAATTCACAGTGACAAAACCCTGCTTTTACCTAATGCTCTGCCAATGAAGAGATTCTTGTGTAAAGTAAATATGACACTTCTTTTCTTGGCTGCTATGCCCTTGTTTTCACTTAAAACCAATGTCATTACACTGCTTTTCCCTAACCCTATACCAATGCAGTAGTTCTTTCAATTTAGAAATCTAAGTAAATTTTGTAATCCCTTTGCTGCTATGCATGTATTTTTAGTAACAATCACCTTGAAAACACTGGTTACCTAACACTCTATGAATGTAGGAGGTACTTTATCTTTGAAAGGAAAGTGAGGTACTTCTTTCCCTGGCTACTACAAACTTTCTTTCACTGACAATATCAAAACCCTGCCTTTACCTAGAGCTCTGCGAATGCAGAGGTTCTTCATTTTTGTAAAGTAAATAAGACACTTCTTTCCTTTACTGCTATGCACTTGTTTTCACTTACAACAAATTTCAAAACATAGCTTTTTCTATCCCAATGTGCAGTTTCATTGCTATTGAAATCTAAGTAAGATTCTTGTTTCCTTTGCTGCTAGGCACGTGTTTTCACTTACAAAACACTGCTTTTCCCTAATGCTTGTTGAATGCAGTCAGTACTTCAGCTCAGAGGAACAATAAAGAAACTGCTTTCATTGGCTGCTTTGCACGTGATTTCATTTACAATGAACTTGAATACACTGGTTTCACCTAACTCTCTGTGAATCCAGGAGGTATTCTAGTTTGAAAGATAAGGAAAATAGTTGTTAGTTTGACTGCTTTTCACATGCTTTCTCTCACAATCAATGTAAAATTACTGATTTCTCTAATGCTATGCCAAAGTAGTGGTTTCTTCACTTTTCAAACCTAAGCAGGATACTCATTTCATTGGCAGCTATGCAATATTTGGAGTTACAATCAACTTCAAAATCTTGGTTTTAACTTAAAGCTCTCTGAATCCAGGAGGTTCTTCACATTTGTAACTAAGAAATATTCTTGTTTCCCTGGGTAATATGTACGTGTATTCACTTAAAGCCAAAGTCAAAACACTGTGTTTAAATAAGGCTATGACCAATGCAGTAGTTTCTTTACTTTTGAAATCTAAGAAAGATTTGTGTTTCATTTGCTGCTATGTGTGTGTTTTCATTTACAATCACTGTCAGAACACTGGTTTTTCCTAACACTCTGTGAAAGCAGGAGGTATTCAACAATGAAAGGTATGTAAGATACTTGTTTCTCTGCCTGCTATGCACTTGCTTTCACTCACAATGTCAAACTCTGCTTTTAACTAATGCTCTGCCAATGAAGAGGTTCTTCACTTTTGTAAAGTAAATAAAAGACTTCTTTCCTTGGCTCTTATGCCCTTGTTCACACTTACAACCAATGTCAAAGCACTGCTTTTCCTATGACAATGCTGCAGCTTCTTCACTTTTGAAATCTAAGTAAGATTCTAGGTTCTTTTGATGCTATGCGTGTTTCACACTTATAATCAACTTCAAAGCACTGCTTCTTCTTAATGCTTGGTTAATGGAGTCAGTTCTTCAGTTTAGAGAACCAATAAGGAAACTTGTTTCATTGGCTGCTTTTCACGTGTTTCATTTACATTCAACTTCAATACACTGGTTTCATCTCACTCTCTGTGAAAACAGTGGGCATGTCAAGTTAGAAAGGTAAGCAAGATACTTGTTTGTTTTTCTGCTATTCAATTGCTTTCACTCCCAATCAATGTCAAAACATTGCTTTTACCTAATATTATACCAATACAGTGGGTCTCCAGTTTTCAAAACTATGCAGGATACTAATTTCATTGGCAGCTCTGTACTTGCTTGGAGTCAAAATCAATTTTAAAATCCTGCTTTTAATTTAAAGCTCTATTAATCCAAATGGTTTATTGATGTTTTTAAAGAAAGAAAGTCACTTGTTTCTCAGCTGCTATGGCATTGTTTTCACTTACAACCATGTTAAATCACTGCTTTTACCTAATGTTATGCCAATGTAGCTGTTTCTTCACTTTTGACATTTAAGTAAGATTTGTTTCATTTGCTACTATGCATGTGTTTTCACTTACAATCACATTCAAAACCCTGGTTTTACCTAACACTCTGTGAATGCCGTAGGTATTTTAAGTTTGAAAGTTAAACAAGATACTTGTTTCCCTGGCTGTTATGCACATGCTTTCACTCGCAGTGACAAAACCCTAATTTTACCTAATGCTCTGCCAATGCTGAGATTCTTCACCTTTGTAAAGTAAATAAGATCCTTCTTTCCTTGGCTTCTATTCACTTGTTTACACTTAAAACCATTGTAAAAATTCAGCTTTTCTAAGTCAATGATGCAGTTTCTTCACTTTTGAAATCTAAGTGCGTTTCTCCCTTCTAATGCTCCTAAGCATGTGTTTTCTCTTACAATCAACATCAAAGCACTGCTTTTCCCTAACACTGAGTGAATGCATTCAGTTCTTCAGTTTAGAGAACCAGTATAGAAACTTTATTCATTGGCTGCTTGCACCTGTTTTCACTTAAAATCAATATCAAGGCACTGGCTTCACCTAATTCTCTGTGAATGCAGGAGGTACATCAAGATTGAAATGTAACTAAGGTACTTGTTTGTTTGGCTGCTATGCACTTGCTTTCCATCACAATCAATGTCAAAACACTGTTTTTACCTAATGCTATGCCAATGCATTGGTTTTTTCAGGTTTCAAAACTAAGCAGGATACTCATTTCATTGGTAGCTATGCACTTGCTTGTAATTATAATCGACTCCAAAATCCTGGTTTTAACCTAAAGCTCTGTGAATCCTGGAGGTTCTTCACGTTTTTATAGTATGAAAGATACTTGTTTCCTTGTCTGCTATGTCCTTGATTTCAGTTACAAGGAGGGTCAAAACACCTCTTTTTTACGTGGATGCTGCAGTTCCTCCACTTTTGAAATGTATGTAAGATTCTAGTTCTTTTGCTGCTGTGCACGTGTTTTCACTTACACTCAACTTCAAAGCATTTCTTTTCCCTATTACTCAGTGAATGCTGTCGGTTCTTCAGTTTAGAAAACCAATAAAGAAAGTTATTTCATAGGCTCATTTGCATGTGTTCTCACTCACAATGAACTTCAAGACACTGGTTTTACCTAACACTCTGTGAAAGCAGGAGGTACTTCATCTTTGAAAGGTATTTAATATACTTATTTCCCTTGCTTCTATGCACTTGCTTTCACTCACAATGGCAGAACCCTGCTTTTACCTAGTGTTATGCCAATGCAGAGTTTCTACACTTTTGTAAAGTAAACAAGACACTTCTTTCCTTGGCTGCTATGCCCTTCTTTCACTTGCAACCAATGTCAAAACGCAGCTTTCTCTATGCCAATGCTGCAGTTTCTTCACTTTTGAAATCTAAGTAAGTTTCCAGTTTTTTGGCTGCTAAGCACAAGTTTTTACTTACAATCAACTTCAAAGCAGTGTGTTTCCCTGATGCCCAGTGTACTCAGTGGGTCCTTCTGTTTAGAGAAACAATAAAGAAACTTGTTTCATTGGCTGCTTTGCACGTGTTTTCACTTACAAGCAACTTCAAGTCCCTGGTTTCACATGAACCTCTGTGAATACAGGAGTTACTTAAAGTTTGAAAGGTGGGTAAGATACTTGTTTATTTGACTGCTATCCACTTGCTTTCACTCACAATCAATGTCCAAACACTGCTTTTACATAATGCTATGACAATGCAATGGTTTCTTCAGTTTTAAAACATAAACAGGATACTCTTTTCATTGGCTCCCATGCATGTGCTTTGAGTTACAATCAACTTCAAAATACTGGTTTTAACCTAAAGCTTTTTGAAACCAGGAGGTTATTCACATTTGCAAAGTAAGAAAAATACTTGTTTCCTTGGCTGTTATGAACATGTTTTCATTTAAAGTCAATGTCAAAACACTGAATTTACCAAAAGCTATGTCAATGCAGTAGTTTTTTTCACTTTTGAAATCTAAGTACTCTGTGTTTCATTTGCTGCTATGCATCTGTTTTCACTTACAATCACCTTCAGATCACTGGTGTTACCTAACACTCTGTGAATGCAGGAGTGACTTCAAATTTGAAAGGTAAGTAAGATACTTGTTTCCCTGGGTGCTATGAACTTCCTTTCACTCACAATGTCAAAACCCTCCTTTTACCTAATGCTCTGCTAATGTAGAGGTTCTTCACTTTTGTAAAGTAAATAAGATTCTTCTGCCCTTGGATCTTATGCCCTTGTTTACACTTACAGCGATGTCAAAGCACTGCTTTTCCTATGGCAATCGTGCAGTTTCTTCAGCCTTGAAATCTAAGGAAGATTCTAGTTTCTTTTGCTGCTACGCTCGTGTTTTCACTTATAATCAACTTCAAAGCACTGCTTCTTCCTAATGCTTGGTGAATGTAGTCAGTTTTTCAGTTCACAGAAGCAATAAGGAAACTTGTTTCATTGGCTGCATTGTATGTGTTTTCACTTACATTCAACTTCCAGACACTGGTTTCACCTAACACTCTGTGAAAGAAGGGGGTATGTCAAGTTTGAAAGGTAAGTAAGATACTTGTTTGTTTGGCTGCTATACACTTTCTTTCACTCACAATCAATATGAAAACATTGCTTTTATCTATTGCTATACCAATGCAGTGGTATCTTCAATTTTCAAAACAAAACAGGATACTAATTTCAATAGCAGATATGCACTTCTTGGAATAACAACTTCAAAATCCTGGTTTTAACCTTCAGCTCTGTGAAACCAGGAGGTTCTTCACGTTTGTAAAGTAAGAAAGATACTTCTTTCCTTGGCGGCTATGCCCTTGTCTTCACTTACAACCAATGTCAAAACACCACTTTTACCTAACACTATGCAAATGCAGTAGTTTCTTCACTTTTGAAATCTCGGTAAGATTTGTATTTCATTTGCTGCTATGCATGTGTTTTCCCTTACAATCACCTTCCCAACACTGGTTTTACCTAACACTCTGTGAATACAGGAGGTACTTCATCTTTGAAAAGTAATTTAGATACTTGTTTCCTCAGATGCTATGCACTTGTTTTCACTGAAAATGTCAAAAGCCTGCTTTCATCTAATGCTCTACCAATGCAGAGGTCTTCATTTTTGTAAAGTAAATAAGATACTTCTTTACTTCACTGTTATGCACTTGTTTTCACTTACAACCAATGTCAAAACACAGCTTTTTCTATGTGAATGCTGCAGTTCCTTCCTTTTTGAAATCTATGTAAGTTTCTAGTATATTTTGCTGCTATGCATGTGCTTTCACTTACACTCAGCTTCAAAGCACTGCTTTTCCCTATTGCTCGGTGAATGCAGTCGCTTCTTGACTTTAGAGAACCAATATAGGAACTTGTTTCACTGGATGTTTTGCACATGTTTTCACTTACAATGAACTTCAAGGCACTGGTGTCACCAATCTCTCTGAATGCAGGAGGTACTTCACGTTTGTAAGGTAGGTAAGATACTTGTTTTTTTGGCTTCTATGCACTTGTTTTCACTCACAATCAATGTCAAATCCTGCTTTTACTCTAATGTTATGTCAATGCAAGGGTTTTTTCAGTTTTCAAAACTAAACAGGATACTCATTTCATTAGCAGCTATGCACTTGCATGGAGTTACAGTGATCTTCAAAATCCTGGTTTTAACCTAAAGCACTGTGAATCCAGGTGGTCTTCACAGTTGTAAATTAAGATATATACTTCTTTCTTTGACTTCTATACCCTTGTTTTCACTTAGAGCCATTGTCAAAACACCAATTTTACCTAACATTATGCCAATGCAGTAGTTCCATTACTTTAGAAATCTAAGTACTATTTGTGTTTCATGTGCTGCTCTGGATGTGCTTTCACTTACAATCGCCTTCAAAACACTGGTTTTACCTAATACTCTGTGAATACTCTAGGTACTTCAACTTTGAAAGTTAAGTAAGATCTTGGTTACCCTGGCTGCTGTGCCCTAGCTTTCACTCACAATGTCAAAAGCTTGTTTTTACCTAGTGCTATGCCAATGCAGTGGTTTCTTCAGCTTTCAAATCGAAGCAGGAGACTCATTTCATTGGGAGCTTTGCACTTCTTGGAGTTACAATCAACTTCAACCTCCTGGTTTTAACCAAAATTTCTGTGAATCCTGAAGGTTCTTCATGTGTATAAAGTAAGAAAGACACAGGAGGATACTTCATCTTTCATAGGTAAGTAAGATACTTGTTTCCTTGACTACTATGTGGTTGCTTTCACTCATAATGTCAAAACCCTTCTTTTACCTAATGCTCTGCAAATGCAGAAGTTCTTCACTTTTGTAAAGTAAATAAGATATTTCTTTTTGGGCTGCTATGTATTTGTTTTCACTTACAACCAATGTCAAACCCTGCCTTTTCTATGCCAATGCTGCAGTGTCTCTACTTCTCAAATGTCAGTAAGATTCAAGTTTCTTTTGCTGCTTTGCACGTGTTTTCACTTACAATCAACTTCAGAGTACTGCTTTTCCCTAACACTTGGTGAATGCAGTTGTTTCTTCAATTTAGAGAGCCAATAAAGAAACTTGTTTCATTGGCTGCTTTGTATGTGTATTCACTAACAATCAACTTCAAGACACTGATTTCACTGAACTCTCTATGAATGCAGGAGCTACTTCAAGTTTGAAAAGTATGGAAGTTGCTAGTTTGTTTTTGCTGCTCTGCACTTGCTTTCACCCACAATCAATGTCAATAAACTGCTTTAACCTAATGTTATGCCAGTGCAGTGGTTTCTTCTGTTTTCAAAACTAAACAGTATACTCATTTTATTGGCAGTTATTCCATTGCCTGGAGTTACAGATCCATGGGCCTGCAGAGGCACCACAGGCCTCTACAGGCAATGCATGCCCCATGTGCTCCATGGATACTGAGGCCTTCAGGACATCCATGTTCCTGCACAGTATCCACAGGCTCCCCAGACTCCACAACTCCATGAGCATTCACAGCCAGAGAAGCTCCATGGCCCTAATTGGCACCACAGACTCCACAGTTCTCCTTGTGATTCTCAACCTCCTCAGCTTCCACAGACTCCACAGCTCCATGGGCCTGCATAAGCTCCATGTACTCCATGGACTACACATTCCTCCATGGGTTCAACAAACCATGCCGGCACCATGAGTCTGAACTGGCTCCATGGCCTCCATGAGATATAGAGGCTGTGCAGGCTTCACAGGCTCCATGGGTTCCATGGGTTCCTTGGGCTCCTGTGGCTCCACAGGCTCCACAAGTTCCACAGGCCTGCACAGGTGCCATGGGCTCCATGGGTTCTATAGGCCTACACAGATTCCACAGGCCTCCATGCCCTCCACAGGTTCATCAGTACTGCATAAAACTATGGACTCCACAGGGTCCTCTGACCTGTACAGGCTCCACAGGCTTCCACGGGTTTCACATCCTCCATGGGCTCCATCAGCTCCATGGTTTCCACATTCTGTATAGTATCCTTGGGCTACATACCTCAACATGCTCCATGGACCCCATGGCTTCAATAAGCTCCACAAGATCCACAGGCCTGTACAGGCTCCACAGTCTCCCTGGGCTTACATAGGCTATACAGGCTGCATAGGCTTTGAGAACTCCATGGTCTCCACAGACTTCAAGGTCTCCATGACATCATCCAATTCCACAGGTCAGGCTCCCCAGGCCTCTACTGACTCCATTGACACCAAGGTCTCCACAGGTCTGCATAGGCTCCATTGCTTCCACAGTTTCCACAGGCTTTATGGGCCTCCACAGGCTCTAAAGGCCCCAGAGTGTCCACTTGCCTACTCAGCCTCCACAGTCTCCGTGGAATCATTGGTCTGAAAAGGCAGCACATGCTCCAAATTTATCAATGAACTCTAGGGAGGTGCATAGGCTCCACAGGACTCCAGGAGATACATAGTCTCTACAGAGTCCATGGGCTCCACGAACTCCACAGACTCCATGGGTATGCATATGCGTCGCGGGCTCCACGCACTCCACAGTCTCCAGGGACTTCACATGACTCACAGGCTCCATGGCTATGTTGAGACTGTCTCCACAGGCTACACTAACTCCACAGGCTCTACAAGCTGCACAGCCTCTATGTGCTCCACAGGCTCCATGGGCCTGCACAGCCTGCATGGTCTCCAAGGGCATCAAAAACTCAACAGTTGCCATGGGCTCCATGACCTCCAACACCTCCATGAAATCCACATGGCTTCACAATCTCCAGAGGCTTCCAAGTCTCCACAGTCTCGATGAGCCTGCACAGGCCTCAGTCTCCCTGGACCAAAATGGGCTCCAGACACTCCTCAGGCTTCCACATGATCCTCATGTTCTTCAGATTCTACAGCCTCCATAGTCTTTGTAGGTCTACATAACCTACATGGGCTCCATGGGATCCACTTTCCTCTATGGCCTCAACAGGCCCTGCCAGCACCATGAGCCTGTAGAGGCTCCATGGCCTTCATTCGATATAGAGGTTCTGCAAGCTACACAGGCTCCATGGTTTCCACGAGCTCCATGGGCAATAGTGGCTCCACAGACTCCACAGGTTCCACAGGCCTGAACTGTTGCCATAGGCTCCATGGGGACTATAGGTCTGTAAATGCTCCACAGGCCTCCATGGGATTCACAGGATTGTAGAGGTTCCATGGTCTCCAGAGTTTCCTCAGGACTGCATAGGCTCCACAATCCTCCACGGGTTTCACAGCCTCCATTGGTTCCATCCACTCCATGGATTCTACAGGCCTTTATATTGTTACAGACTTCACGGATTTCCTGTCCTTTAAGGGACTGCACAGGCTCCACAGACCTCCTTGGGCCCCATAATCTCAATGGACTCCTCAGGAACTGTGGCTTCCACAAACTACACCAGATCCACGGACTCCATAGACTTAACTGGTTGCACAGGTTCCATTGGGCTACACAGCATCCATGAGCTCCATGGGCTCCTTGGGCTCCACAACTCCAGAGGCTCCACAGGTTTCAAAGTATTTCATGTCTTAACAGTATCCACATTCTCTGTAATGTGGATACTGTTGGGCTCCATACCTCAACAGGATCCATGGACCCCAAGGGGTCAACAAGCTCCACAGCATCCAAAGGCCTCTACAGGCTCCACAATCCCCCTGGGCCTGTACAGGCTTTAAGGGCTCCATGGGCTTTCTGATCTCCATGGTCTTGACAGACTTCATGGGCACCATGGCCTCAAACACCTCCACAGCCCTGCACATAGGCTGTTAATAACTCCATGGGCTCCACGGGCTCCACGGACTCCACAGGTCCGCATAGGCTCCATTGATTATACAGGCTCCAGTCTTCATGGGATTCCACAGGCTCCAAAGTCCCCACAGTTCCACTGGCTTTCACAGCCATCACAGTCTCCTTGGAATCTATGGTCTCCAGAGGCAGCACATGGTCCACAGTTGTCAGTAGCCTATAGGGGCCTCATAGGCTCCATAGACCTCCACGGGCTGCATGACTCCAAAGGCTCCATAGGCTGCTCGTGTTCCATGAGCTCCATGGGTATGCACACTCACCACAGACTCCACAGTCTCCATTCTCAATGGGTTACACGTTCTCCACAGGCTGCAGTGTTATTCACAGTGTCCAGAGGCTCCACTAACTCCTCAGGCTCTACAGCGTCCACAGGCTCCACGTGCTCCACAAGATCCATGGGCACACACAGGCTGCATGGGTCCAAGGTCTTCAAATGATAATCAGGCTCCATGGTTGTGCAGAGGCTCCACAGGCCTCCAGGGGCAATGCATACTCCATGGAATCCATGACCCCCAAGGGCTCCATGGCATTTATGTGATTTCACAGTTGCCAGAAGATTCCCAGTCTCCAGAGACTCCATAAGCCTGCACAGACCTCACAGAATCAATGGACTAAAATGGGCTCCACACCACCACAGGCCTCCAAATGATCCTTTAGACTCTACCACCTCCACAGTGTTCGAGGAATTCCATAATCTCCATGGGCTCCACGGATTCCACATTAATCCATGTCCTCAACAGGCTCTGACAGCACCATGAGCCTGCCCAATCTCCATTACCTAGATGATATATGGAGCCTCTGCAGGCTCCATATGCTTCATGGGATCCATAGGCTCTGTGAGTTCCAGTAGCTTCACAGGTTCCACATGTTCTACAGGCCTACACAGTTGCCCTAGACTCCTTGGGGTCTATAGGCGTCTACAGTCTCGACAGGCTCCATGGGCTCCACAGGCTACACGTCTTCCACAGGCACCATGGGTATACACAGGCTTCACAGGCTCCACATGCCCTACAGGTTCCACGGGCCTGCACAATCTGCATGGTGTCCATTGGCTTCAAAGGCTAAACAGGCTCCATGGGCGTGCAGAGGCTCCACAAGCCTTCAGAGGCAATCATGCTCCATGGGCTCCATGACCACCAAGGCCTCCATGGCATTAATTTCACTTCACAGTCTCCAGAAGAACTGCAGTCTCCACAGGCAACTTGAGCCCACACAGTCTTCTTAAGCTCCATGGCCCAAAATGGACTGCACAGACTCCACAGTCTTCCACATAATTCTAAGCTTCTTCAGATATCACAGCCTTCACAGGTCAGGGGCCTATCTAAACTCCATGGGCACCAAGGGATCCAACTTCCTCCAAGGCCCCAATGGTTCTGCTGGCACCATGAGCCTGCACAGGCTCCATGGCCTCCATGAGATATACAGGCTCTGAAACTTCCACAGCCTCCATGGTATCCATGGTATCCATGTGTTCCAGTGGCTCCACAGTCTGCATATGTTCCGCAGGTCTTCACAGTTGTCATGGGCTCCAAGGGGTCTATAGGCCTGTACAGGCTCCACAAGCCTCCATGGGCTCCACAGGCTCCTGAGACCTGCACAGGATCAAAAGTCCTAATAGGGTTTCCCAGTTTCCATTGGTTATGTCATCTCCAGGGGTTCCACAGACCTCTATATTCACATACACTTCACAGTCTCCCTATACTTCATGGTATTGCACAGGCTCCACAGGCCTCCTTGGGCTCCACAGACTCCATGGACTCCTCATCTCCACAGCTTCCACAAACTCCACAAGCTTCATGGACACTACATCTTTCACAGGTTGCACAGGTTCCACAGGCCTACACAGTATCGATGAGCTCCATAGGCTCCATGGGTTCCACGGGCTCAATGGTCTCTACAGTCCTTTACTGCTCCATGGGCTCCACCAGCTCCATTGCCTCCACAGAATCCACAGGCTCTAAGGCCTGTATAGGATCCACAGGCCTGAATGTGTGTCACAGTCTCCACAGGCTCAACAAGGTCCATGGTCTCCTCAGGTGTCAATGGGCTGCACATTCTCTGTAGTGTCCTTGGGCTCCATACCTCAACAAGTTTCATGGGCCCCATTTGCGTGACAAGATCCACCAGATCCACAGGGCTGTACAGGCTCCACAAGCTCCCTGGGACTGCACAGGCTTCAAGGGCTCCTTGAGCTTTGTGAACTCCTGGTCTTGACAGATATCATGGGTTCCATGGCCTCAAACACCACCACAGGCCTGCACAGTCTCCACATGCTTCTACAGTCTCCATGGGCTCCACAAGTCTGCATAGGCTCCATGGGTTACAAAGGCTCCACAGCCTACATGGGCCTCCACAGGCTCTAAAGGCCCCCAAGGCTCCACTGGCCTCCACAGCCTCCACAGTCTCCATGGAATCTATGGTCTCCACAGGCAGTAAAGGATTCACTGGTGTCAATGGCTTCTAAGGTCCTGCATAGGCTCCGCAGACCTCCATTACCTCCACAGACTCCACAAACTCTATGGGCTTTAGAGGCATTCATGGGCTATATGTGCTGCATTGGCTCCACAGTCTCCACAGTCTTTTCGTGCTCCATAGTTCAAAATACTCCTTGGTCCCCATGGGCTCCATGAGCTCCACAGGTTGAACAAGACTCAACTGGCTTCACAGGCACCAAGGGCTCCAAAGCTACACAGGACTCCATGGAATCCCTGATCTCCAAGGGCTTTATGGTCTCCATGGGCTCCACGTGCTCAACAGGCTCCACGTGCATGCACAGGCACCACATGCTCCATTGACTTCACAGACTCCACGGTCTTCATAGACGCCACAGTTTCCACTGGTTCCACGGGCCTTCACAGGTTCCACAGGCCTCAATATGTTCCAAAGTTTCTACAGACTCCATAGGACCCACAGGCTCCATGAACCTGCAGAGACTCCAGAGGCTTCCACAGGCTCCACAAGCTCCACAGGCTCCACAGGCTCTATGGATTCCAGTTTACAAAGTTTCCAATTGTTTTTAACTAATTCTCAGTGAATGCACTTGGATCTTCAGTTAAGAGAACCCATAAAGGGACTTGGTTCATTGGCTGCTTTGTATGTGTTTTCACTTAAAATCTACATCAAGACTCTGGATTCACCTAACACTACGTGAATGCAGGAGGTACTTCAAGTTTGAAATGTAAGTAAGATACTTGTTTGTTTGGCTACTATGCGTTTGCTGTCACTCACAATCAATGTCAAAACACTGCTTTTACCTAATGCTATTCCTATGCAGTGGTTTCTTCAGTTTTCAAAAGTAATAGGATACTCATTTAATTGGCACCTATGCACTATTTGGATATACAATCAACTTTAAAATCCTGTTTTTAACCTACAGCATTGTTGATCCAGGAGGTTCTTCACATTTGTAAAGTATGAAAGATAATTGTTTCCCTGGCTGCAATGCACTTGCTGTCCCTCACATCGTCAAAACCCTTCTTTTACATAAAGCCCTGACAATGCAGAGGTTCTTCATTTGTGTAAAGTAAATGAGATACTTCTTTTCTAGTCTGCTATGCCATTGATTTCACTTACAACCACTGTCAAAATAAAGCTTTCACCTAGTGGCAAGCCAATGCAGCTGTTGCTTCACTTTTGAAATGTAAGTAAAATTTGCATTTCATTTGATGCTATGCATGTGTTTTCACTTGCGATCACATTCAAAACACTGGTTTTACCAAACATGCTGGGAATTCACGTGGTACTTCATCTTTGAAAGGTAAGTAAGATCCTTGACTCCCAGGTGTTATGCTGTTGCTTAACTCACAATGTCAAAATCCTGCTTTTATATAAGGCTCTGACAAAGCAGAGGTTATTCACTTTTGTAAAATATATGAGATACTTTCTTTGGCTGCTATGCACTTGTTTTTTTTACACTGCTTTTTCTATGGCAATGCTGCAGTTACTTGCTTCTTTTGCTGCTATGCATGTGTATTCACTTACAATCATCTTCAAATCACTGCTTTTCACTAATGCTAAGTGAATGCAGTCAGTTTTTCAGTTTTGAGAATCAATAAAGAAACTTGTTTCACTGGCTGCTTTGAATGTGTTTTCACTTGCAATCAACTTCAAGACACGGGATTCACTTAACCCTCTGTGAATGCAGGAGGTACATCAAATCTGAAAAGAAAGTAAGATAATTGTTTGGCTGCTGTATTAGTCAGCCAAAGGGGTGCTAATGTAAAATACCAAAAATGGGTTGGTATTTATACAGAGTATTTAATTGGGGTAGAAGTCCACAGATACCAGGCCATAAAGCATTAGGTTTCTTCTCGCACCACTGTCCATTGCCACGTGTTAGAGCAAGACAGTTGCCGACGTTTGCCATGGTTCAGGCTTCTGGGGTTCCTCTCTTCCCAGGGCTGCGTTTCTGTCCGGGCTTAGATCCTGGTTCCTCCACAAGGTCAGCTGGCTCCTGTTTCCTCCACAAGGTCAGCTGTAGACAATCAGGTGAACGGCTTGCTTCTCTTCTCCTGGCGCCTTCTTTCCAATATCAAAACTGCTTCTCAAAAGACTGCTTCAACTGTCCTTTGCCTTGCCTTTTATATCCAATTCACCACACACCAAGGGGTAGGGCCCAACGCCCTAATCCTAACCTAATCATGCCCAGATTAACAGATCAGTTTACAAGCATGATCCAATTATATTTTTGGAATTCATAATTACATCAAACTGCCACAGCTGCTATGCACTTGCTTTCCCTCACAATATCAAACAATGCTTTTACCTAATGTTATGCCAAATGCAGTGGCTTCTCAAGTTTTAAAAACTAAGGAAGGTATTTATTTTATTGGCAGGTATGCACTTGGTTGGAGTTACAATCACCTTAAAAACCCAAGTTTTAATATAAAGCTCTGTGAATCCAGGATCTTCTTCACGTATGTAAAGTAGTAAAAATACTTGTTTCCTTACCTGCTATGCTGTTGTTTTCACTTAAAACCAATGTCAAAACACTGCTTTAACTCAACGCTAACCAATGCCATATTTCCTTCACTTTAGAAATCTAATAAGATTTTGTTCAATTTGCTGCTATGCTTGTGTTTTCACTTACAATCACCTTCAATACATTGGTTTTACCTAATACTCTGTGAATACTTTAGGTACTTCCACTTTCAAAGTTAAGTAAGATCTTGTAGTCCCTCGTTGCTGTGCACTATCTTTCACTCACAAAATCAAAAGCCTGCTTTTACCTAATGCTATGCCAATGCAGTGGTTTCTACAGGTTTCATCTAAGCAGGATACTCATTTTATTGGCAGCTATGCACTTCTTGGAGTTACAATCAACTTCAAGCTCCTGGTTTTAAACAAAAGATCTGTGAATCCTGAAGGTTCTTCATGTTTGCAAAGTAAAAAAGATGCTTGTTTCCTTGGCTGCTCTGCCCTTGTTTTCACTACCAATGTCAAAACACTGCTTTTACTTGGTGCTATGCCAATGCAGTAGTTTCTTCACTTTTGAAATCTCATTTAGATTTGTGTTTAATTTCCTGCTATGCATATTTTCACTTATATTCACCTCCAAAATGCTGGTTTTACCTAAAACTCTGTGAATGCAGAAGGTACTTCATCTTTTATAGGGAAGGAAGTTACTTGTTTCCCTTACTACTACGCACTTCCTTTCACACACAATGTCAAACCCTTCTTATACCTAATGCTCTGCCAATGAAGAGGCTCTTCACTTTTGTAAATTAAATAAGATACTTCTTTTTTGTCTGATATGCATTTGTTTTCTCTTACAACCAGTATAATAACACTGCCTATTCTATGCCAATGTTTCAGTTTCTTCACTTTTGATATGTTCATAATATTCTAGGTTCTTTTGCTGCTATTCACATGTTTTCACTTACAATCAACTTCAAAGCACTGTTTTTCCCTAACGCTCAGTGAATGCAGTTGGTTTTTCAATTTAGGGAACCAATAAAGAAACTTGTTTCATTGTTTGCACATGTATTCAATTTCACTCACCTTCAAGACACTGATTTTACCTAACTGTCTGTGAATACAGGAGGTACTTCAAGTTTGAAAAGTAAGAAAGATGCTAGTTTGTTTGGCTGATCTGCATTCCTTCATGAACAATCAATATCAATAAACTGCTTTTATCTTATGCTATGCCAATGTAGTGGTTTCTTCCGTTTTCAAAACTAAACAGTATACTCACTACATTGGCAGCTATGCCCTTGCATTGAATTACAACTCCATGGGCCTGCAGAGAGTCCATAGGCCTTCACAGACAATACATGCTTCATGGTCTCCATGGCCTCCAATGCCTCCATGGCTCCCATGTGCCTGCAAAGTCTCCACAATCTCCCCATTCTCCACAGGTTCAATGAGGCTGTACAGGCACTGCAGACTCCATGGTCCAAAATGGGCTCCACAGGCTCCACAGACTTCCACATGATCCTCAGACTCCTCAGACTCCACAGCCTTCACAAGTTCCATTGGCTAACATAACCTCCCTGAGTTCCATGGGCACCAATTCCTCTAAAAGCTCAACAGATGCTGTAGCACCTTTAGCCTGCACAGGCTCCATGTCCTCCATGACATATAAAGGTTTTGTAGGATCCACAGGCTCCATGGGTTCCATGGGCTCCATGAGGTCCAGTGTCTCCACAGGCTCCACTGAATCCACAGGTTCCACAGGCCTGCACGGTGCCATGGTCTCCATGGGGCCCAGTGGTTCCACAGGCCTACATGGCCTCCACAGGCTCCCAAGGCCTGTAGAGTCACGATGGACTCCACAGGGTCCTCAGGCCTGCACAGGATCTGTAGGTCTCCACAGGTTTCTTAGCTCCATGGGTTCCATCAGCTCCATGGGTTCCACTGACCTCTATATTCTCACAGACTTCACAGTCTCCCTTTGCTTCATGGGCCTGCACAGGCTTCACAGGCCTCCTTGAACTGCATTGTCTCCATGGGCTCTTGGGCTCCATGGCTTTCACAAGGTCCATCAGCTCAATGGACTCCATGGGCTTCACAGTTTGCACAGGTTCCACTGGCCTGCACAGCATACACGAGCTCCATGTGTTCCATGGGTTAAACAGGGATCATGGGCTTCACAGTCCTCTACGACTTCAAGGGATCAACCAGCTCTGTCAGCTCCACAGGCCCAACATGTTCCCTGACCATATACAGGCTCCACAGTCCTCAACATGCTCCATTGTCTCCATAGTCTCTACAGGCTCCTTGGGATCCACATGTGTCCATAGGCTACATGCACACCACAGTGTCCACATTTTCTGTGGTTTCCTTGGCCTCCATACCTCAAAACGCTCCATGGGCCCAATGGTTCCCATGGGCTGGACGAGCTTCACAGGATCCACAGGCCTGTATAGGCTCCAACGTCTCCCTGGGCCTGCACAGGCTCAATAGGATCCATGGACTTTGTGAACTCTAAGGTCTTCATAGATTTCATATTTTCCAAGGCCTCAGACAGCTCCACAGGACTGCACAGGCTCCACATGCCTATACAGCTTCCATGGGCTCTATGGGCTCCACAGGACTGCCTAGGCTCCATGGTTTACACAGGTCCACTGGCTTCGTGGGCTCAAAGGACCCATAAGCTCCACTGGCTTCCATGCCCTCCACAGGATACATGGGCTAATGGTCTCCACAGGCAGCACATGCTCCGCAGGTATCACTTGCCTCCAGGGTCCTACATAGGCTCTGCAGGCCTCCAGGGGCTCCAAGAACGCTAAAGGCTCCATAGGCTCCACAGGCATCCATTGGCTACATACATTCCATTGGCTCCATAGTCTCCACAGTCTCCTCGATCTCCGTACCTCAGTAGCCTCCATGTACACCATGGGCTCCATGAGATCCACAGGTTCCACAGGCCTCAACTGTCTTAACAGGCTCTATGGGCTCCACAGATACCTAAGACTCCATGGAATCCTTGGTATTCCTTTGTTTCATGGTCTGCAGGGACTCCACATACTCCTCAGGCGCCATGGTTATACACAGGCTCATCATGCTCCACTGACTCCATGTTATCCACAGGCTACATAGGCTCTACAGTCTCCACAGGTTACATGAACCTGCACAGGGTCCACAGGCATCCATGCATTCCAAAGTACCACAGGTTCCATAGGCACCGCAGGCTTCATGACCCTGCAGAACTCCTCAGGCTTCCACAGGTTCCACAAGCTCCACACCCTCCACAGGTTCCATGGATTCCACTGTTTACACAGGTTCCAAGGGCTCCACAGGCTTCAGTCTCCACAGGTTTCACAGACTCCATGGACTTTATGGGATAGTTCACCTTCACAGCCTGAGCAAGTGCCACATGTTCTGCAGGCCCCACAAGATTTCATGGGCTCCAAGGGTTCCACACGCTTCCATGGGTTCTACATGCTCCAAAGGTTCCAAGGGCCTGCACCGGCTCTACAGGCAGACATGGGCTTCATGAGTTCCAGAGGCTCCACAGGCCTGCAGAGTCTCCATGGGCTCCTCGGGCTCTACAGGCTCCATGGGCCTCCACCAGATCCACAGCTCCACAGGCCTCAATGGGATACATGGGATCCACATGCCCCATGTGCTCCTCAGACTCTATGGTTTCCATTGGCTCCACAGAATTCAACAGGTTTACTGACCCCATGTGCTTCACATGCTCCACTGACATCCACAAAATCCAGGGACACCATGGCACCACAGGCTCCAAGGCTGTGAACAGGCTCCACACACTCCATGGGCCCCACAGTCTTCACAGATTCCACTGGCCTGCACAGGCTCCACAGGCTCTATGGGCCTGAACTGGCTACACAAACTTCATGGTCTTCACAGACATCATGTGCTCCACAGGCTCTATAGCTCTCCACAGGCTCCACAGGCACCACAGGGTCCAAATTATCCACAAGATCCATGGGCCCCATGTTCTTCACAGAGTCCAAAGGCCTCCACTGGCTCCACAGGCATCATAGTGTCCACAGGTTCCACTATTACCAATGTCCTGCACAGGCTCCACAGTTTCCACAGCATCAACAAGCCTTCTGGGGCTCAAAAATTTCTATATACTCCACAATACCCCTGGACCTGCACAAGCTCCACAGGCTCCTTGGGTTGCAAATGCTACACACACTTCACTGGCATGCACAGTGTCCAGAGACCTACACAGGTACCATGGGCTCCACAGGCCTCCACATGCTCCACAGTCTCCACAGGCTCCATGAACTCTACAGTTTACACAGGTTCCAAGGGCTTTTAGCTAATGCTCAGTGAATGCAGTTGGACCTTCAGTTTAGAGAACCAATAAAGAGACTTATTTCATTGGGTGCTTTGCATGTATTTTTACTTAAAACCAACTTCAAGACACTGGTTTTACCTAACTCTATGTGAATAGAGGAGGAACATCAAGTTTGAAATATAAGTAAGGTACTTGTTTTTTTGGCTGCTATTCACTTGCTTTCACACACCATCAATGTTAAAACACTGCTTTTACTTAATGTTATTCCAACGTACTGGTCTCTTCAGCTTTCAGAACTACTAGGATACACATTTCTTTGGCAGGTATGCAGTTTTTGGAGTTACAACCAACTTCAAAATCCTGGTTTTAACCTACACTTTGTTGATCCAGGAGGTTCTTCATATTTGTAAAGTATGAAAGATAATAGTTTTCCTGGCTGCAATGCACTTGTTCTCAATTCAAAAGTCAAAAACCTTCTTTTGTCTAATGCTCTGTCAATGCCAAGGTTCTTCACACTTGTAAAGTAAATAAGATGCTTCTATCCTAGGCTTCTATGCCCTTATTTTCCCTTACAACAACTGTCAAAACACTGCTTTTACGTAACATTATGCCTACACTGTAGTTTCTTCACTTTCAAAATCTAAGTAAAATTTGTGTTTCATTTGCTGCTATGCATGTGTTTTCACTTACAATCACCTTCAAAACACTGGTTTTACCTAACTCTCTGTGAAAGCATGAGGTACTTCATCTTTGAAAGGTAAGTGAGATACTTGTTTCCCTGTCTGAGATTCACTTACTTTCACTCACAATGACAAATCCCTGCTTTTTATCTAATGCTCTGCCAATGCAGATGTTCTTCAGTTTTGTAAAGTAAATAAGATACTTCTTTCCTTGGCTGTTATACCCTTGTCTTCACTTACTACCACTGTCAAAACACTACCTTTACCTAACACTATGCCAATGCAGTAGTTTATTCACTTTTGAAATCTAAGTAAGATTTGTGTTTCATTTGCTACTCTGCATGGGTTTTCACTTAGAATCACATTCAAAACACTGCATTTACCTAATACTCTATGAATGCAGGAGGTACATCATCTGTGAAAGGTAAGTAAGATAATTTTTCCCAGGCTGCGAAGCACTTGCTTTCACCCAGAATGTCAAAATCCTGTTTATAACTAATGCTATGACAATGCAGAGATTCTTCACTTTAATGAAGTGTATACATTTCTTCTTAACTTGGCTGCTGTGCTCTTGTTTTCACTTACAACCAATGGCAAAATTCTGCTTTTTCAAAGTAAATCTTGCAATTAATTCACTTTTGAAATCTAAGTTAATTTCTCTTTTCTTTTGCTGCTAAGCACGTGTTTCCTCTTACAATCAATTTCAAAGCACTGCTTTTCCCTAATGTTTGGTGAATGCGGTCGGTTCCTCAGTTTAGAGAAACAGTATAGAAACTTATTTCCTTGGCTGCTTTGCACCTGTTTTCACTTACAATCAACTTCAAGGCACTGTTTTCACCTAACTCTCTGTGAATGCAGGAAGCACTTCAAGATTGAAATGTAACTAAGATTCTTGTTTGTTTGGCTCCTTTGCACTTGCTTTTCCTCACAATCAATGTCAAAACGCTGTTTTTATATAATGCTATGCCAATGCAGTGGTTTCTTCAGTTTTCAAAACTAAGGAGGATATTCATTACATTGGCAACATTGCACTTCTTGGAGTTTCAATCAACTTCACAATCCTGGTTTTAACCTAAAGCTCTGAGAATCCAGGAGGTTCTTCATGTTTGTATAGTAAGAAAGAGATTTGTTTCCTTGGCTGCTATGCCCTTGTTATCACTTACAAGCACTGTCAAAACACCGCTTTTACCTAATGGTGTACCAATGCAGGGGTTTCTTCACTTTTGATATGAAAGTAAGATTTGTGTTTGATTTGATGTATGCATGAGTTTACACTTACAATCACCTTCAAAACACTTGTTTTAACTAACAATCTGGGAATTCACATGATAATTCATCTTTGAAAGGTAAGAAAGATCCTTGATTCCCTGGTGTTATGTATTTGCTTTCACTCAAAATGTCAAAACCCTGCTTTTACATAATGCTCTATCAAAGCAGAGGTTCTTCACTTTTGTAAAATATATAAGATACTTCTTTCATTGGCTGCTATGCACTTGTTTTCACTTATAACCAATGTCAATCCACTGCTTTTTCTATGCCAATGCTGGATTTACTTTTCTTTTGAAATCTAATTAAGATTCTAGTTTCTTTTGCTGTTATGCACGTGTTTTCAATTACAATCAACTTCAAGTCACTGGTTTTCCCTAAAGCTCAGTGAATACAGTCGGTTCATCAGTTTACAGAACCAATAAAGGAACTTGTTTCATTGGCTGCTTTGCACGTGTTTTCTCTTACAATCAACTTCTAACACTGGTTTCATTTAACACTGTGAATGCAGGAGGTACATCAAGTTTGAAAGGAAAGTAAGATACTTGTTTGTTTGGCTGCTGTGTACTTCCTTTCACTCAAAATCAATATCAAATCACTGTTTTTACCTAATGTTATGCTAATGCAGTGGTTTTTTTAGGTTTCAAAACTAAGCAGAATACTCATTTCATTGGCAGGTAGGCACATCCTTCGAGTTACAATCAACTTCACAATCCTGGTTTTAACCTAAAACTCTGAGAATCCAGGAGGCTCTTCATGTTTGTATAGTAAGAAATAGATTTGTTTCCTTGGCTGCTATGCCCTTGTTATCACTTACAACCAATGTCAAAACAACGCTTTACCTAACGCTATGCCTATGCAGTAGTTGCTTCACTTTTGAAATCAAAGTAAGATTTGTGTTTCATTTGCTTCTATGCATGTGTTTTCACTTACGATCACCTTCAAACCACTGGTTTTATGTAACACTCAGTGAATTTTCAAAGTACTTCGTCTTTGAAAGGTAAGTAAAGTACTTGTTTCCCTGGCTGCTATGCATTTGCTTTCACACAAAATGTCTAAACCCGGCTTTTACATAATGCTCTGCCATTGCAGGAATTCTTCACTTTTCTAAAGTAAATAAGATATTTCTTTCCTTGGCTGGTATGCAGTTGTTTTCACATACAACCAATGTCTAAACACTGCTTTTTCTATTCCAATGCAGCAGTTTCTTCAGTTTGAAATCTTAGGAAGATTCTAGCTTCTTTTGCTGTTGTGCACGTATTTTCACTAACAATCAACTTCAAAGCAATGCCTTTCCCTAATGCTCGGTGAATGCAGTTGGTCCTTCTCTTTAGAGAAAATATAAAGAAACTTGTTTCATTGGCTGCTTTGAATGTGTTTTCATTTACAGTTCACTTCAAAACACTGTTTTAACCTAACTGTCCGTGAAAGCAGAAGGTACTTCAAGTTTGAATGTTAAGTAAGTTATTTCTTAGTTTGGCTGCTATGTACTTTCATGCACAATCAATGTCAAAACATAACTTTTCCCTAATGCTTTGCCAATGCTGTGGTCTCTTCTGTTTTCAAAACTAAACAGGATACTCATTTCATTGGCAGCTTTGCACTTCTTGGAGTTTCAGTCAACTTCAAAACCCTGGTTTTAAGCTAACACTCTGTGAATCCTGGAGGTAATTCACGTTTGTAAAGTAAGAAAGATACTTGTTTCCTTGGCTGTTATGCCCTTGTTTTCACTTACAACCAACGTCAAAACACAGCTTTTAACTAACGGTATGCCAATGGATTAGTTTGTTCTCTTTAGAAATCTAGGTAAGGTTTGTGTTTCATTTGCTGTTATTCATGTGTTTTCATTTACAATCACCTTCAAAAGACTTGTTTCATCTAACACTCTGGGAAATCACGTGGTACTTCATCTTTGAAAGGTAAGTAAAATCCTTGTTTCCATGGCTGCTATGCAAATGCTTTCACTCACAATGTCAAACCCTTCATTTACCAAATGCTCTGCCAATGCAGAGATTCTTCACTTTTGTAAAATAAAGAAGATATTTCTTTCCATGGTTGCTTTTGCTCTTGTTTTCATATACAACCAATATAAAAACACTGCTTTTTCTATGCCAATGCAGACGTTTCTTCACTGTTGACATCTAAGGAGGATTCCAGGTCCTTTTACAGCTATGCACTTGTTTTCACTTACAATCATCATCAAAGCACTGCTTTTTCCTAACACTCGGTGAATGCTGTCAGTTCTTCAATTTAGAGAACCTTAATGAAACTTGTTTTCATTGACTGCTTTGCACATCTTTTCATTTAAAATGAACTTCAAGACACTGGTTTCACCTAACCTCTGTGAATGCAGGAGGTACCTGAAGTTTGAATGGTAGGTCGGAATTTTCTTTGGCTGCTATGCACTTGCTTTCACTCACAATCAATGTCAAAACACTGCTTTTACATAATGCTATGGCAATGCAGTGGTTTCTTTAGTTTTCAAAACTAAGCAGGATACTTGTTTCATTGGCAGCTATGTACTTGCTTGGAGTTACAATCAACTTCAAAATCCTGGTTTTAACCAAATCTCTGTGAATCCAGGAGGTTCTTCACGTTTGTAAAGTAAGAAACATATTTGTTTCCTTGGCTGCAAGGTCCTTGTTTTCACTCACTATGTCAAAACCCTGTATTTACCTAATGCATTGCCAATGCAGAGGTTCTTCGCCTTTGTAAAGTAAATAAGATACTTCTTTTCTTAGCTGCTATGCCCTTGTTTTCAATTACAACCAATATCAAAACCTGTTTTTCCCTAATACTACACCAATGCAGTAATTCCTTTAATTTAGAAATCTAAATAAGTTTTGTTATTCATTTGCTGCTATGCATGAGTTTTTACTAACAATTACCTTCATAACACTCATTTACCGAACAGTCTGTGAATGCAGGAAGTACTTTATCTTTGAAATTAATATGAGATACTTGTTTCCCTGGCTGCTATGCACATGCTTTCACTCACAATGTCAAAACCCTTCTTTTACCTAATGCTCTGCTAATGTAGAGGTTATTCTCCATTATAAAGTAAATAAGATATGTCTTTCATTATATCTTATGTCCTTGTTTTCACTTACAACCATTGTCAAAGTACTGCTTTTTCTTTGCCAGTGCTGCAGCTACTTCACTTTTGAAATGTAAGATTCTAGTTTCTTTTGCTGCTATGCTCGTGTTTTCACTTAAATCAACTTCAAAGCACTGGTTTTTTCCTAATGCTCTGTGAATGGAGTCAGTTCTTCAGCTTAGAGAAACTATTAGGAAACTTGTTTCCCTGCTGCTTTGCACATGTTTTCACTTACATTCATTTTCAAGACACTGGGTCACCTAACTCTCTGTGAATACCGGTGGTACGTAAAGTTTGAAAGGTAAGCAACATACTTGTTTGTTTTGCTGCAATCCAATTGCTTTCACTCCCAATCAGTGTCAAAACTCTGCTTTAGCTAATGTTATGCCAGTGCAGTGGATCTCAAGTTTTCAAAACTAAACCAGGTACTCATTATATTGGCCGCTATGCACTTGCTTGGAGTTACAATCACCTTCAAAACCATAGCTTTAATCTAAATCTCTGAAACCAGGATCTTCCTCATGTTTATAATCTAAGAAATATACTTGTTTCCTTGCCTGCTATGCCATGTTTTCACTTACAACTAATGTCAAAACACCATATTCACCTAATGCTAAACCAGTGCAGTAGTTTCTTCACTTTTGAAATCTAAGTAAGATTTCTGTTTCATTTGCTGCTATGCATGTGTTTTTTTTTCACAATCGTCTTCAAAATACTGGTTTTACCTAACACTCTGTGAATGCAGGTGGTACTTCATTTTTGAAAGGTAAGTAAGATACTGGTTTCCCTGTTTGCTATACCCTTGCTTTCACTCACAATGTCAAAACCCTGCTTTTTCCTCATGCTCTTCCAAAGCAGAGGTTCTTCACTTCTGAAAGTAAATAATATTTCTTGGCTGGAATGCACTTGTTTTCACTCATAACCAATGTCATAACCCTACTTTTTCTATGCAAATGCTGAAGTTCCCTCACTTTTGAAATCTATATAAGACTCTAGTTTCTTTTTCTGCTATGCACATGTTTTCACTTACACTCAACTTCAAAGCACTGCTTTTCCCTAATGCTCAGGGAATGCAGTTGGCTCTTCAGTTTAGAGAACCAATAATGAAACGTGTTTCATTGGCTTCTTTGCATGTGTTTTCATGTATGTTTCACTTCAAAACACGTTTCACCTAACACTCTGTGGATGCAGAAGGAACTTCAAGTTTGAAAGTTACATAAGGTAGTTGTTTCTTTGGCTGCTATGTACTTACTTTCACTCACAGTCAATGTCAGGACACTACTCTTGCCTAATGTTATGCCAATGCAGTGGCTTCTCCAGTTTTCAAAACTATGCAGGATGTTCATTTCATTGGCAGCTATGTACTTGCTTGGAGTTACAATCAACTTTAAAATTCTGCTTTTAACCTAAAGCTCTATGAATCCAAATGGTTTCTTCACATTTGTAAAGAAAGACACTTGTTTCCTCTGCTGCTATGCCCTTTTTTTCACTTACAACCATGTCAAACCACTGCTTTTACCTAATGCTAAGCGAATGCAGTAGTTTCTTCATTTTTGAAATCTAAGTAAGATTTGTTTCATTTGCTACTCTGCATGTGTTTTCCCTTACAATCACATTCCAAACCATGGTTTTACCTAACACTCTGTGAATGCTGGAGGTACTTCAAGTTTGAAAGGTAAGTAAGATGCTTCTTTTCCTGGCTGCTGTGCACTTGCTTTCACTCAATAAGTCAAAACCATGCTTTTACCTACTGCGCTGCCCATGCAGAGGTTCTTCACTTTTGTAAAGTAAATAAGGCACTTCTTTTCTTGGCTGCTATGCCCTTGTTCTCACATAGAACCAATGTCATTACGCTACTTTTCCCTAAAGCAATACCAATGCAGTAGTTCCTTCAATTTAGAAACCTAAGTAAGTTTATTATTCATTTGTTGCTATGCCTGTGTTTTTACTATCAATCACATTGCAAACACTGGTTACCTAACACTCTGTGAATGCAGGAGGTACTTTATCTTTGAAAAGAAAGTGAGGTACTTGTTTCCCTGGCTGCTATGAACTTGCTTTTGTCTGACAATGTCAAAACTTTGCTTTTACCTTAAGCTCTGCCAATGCAGAGGTTCTTCACTTTTTAAAAGTAAATAAGACACTTCTTTCTTTGGCTGTTATGCACTTCTTTTCATTAACAACAAATGTAAAAACACTGCTTTTTCTATGCCAAGGTGAGTTTCTTCGCTTTTGAAATCTAAGTAAGATTCCTGTATCTTTTGTGGCTAGGCACGTGTTTTCACTTACAATCAACTTCAATCATTGCTTTTCCCTAACACTTTGTGAATGCAGTCAGTACTTCAGGTGAGAGGACCAATAAAGAAAGTTCTTTCATTGGTTGCTTTGCACGTGTTTTCACTTTCAATGACCTTCAAGACAGTGGTTTCATCTAAATCTCTGTGAATGAAGGAAGTACTTCTAGTTTGAAAGGTCAGTAATATAGTTGTTAGTTTGGCTGCTGTTCACTTGCTTTCTCTCAAAATCAATGTAAAATCACTGATTTCCCTAATGCTATGCCAATGCAGTGGTTTCTACACTTTTCAAACCTAAGCAGGATACTCATTTCATTGGCAACTATTCAATTCTTGGAGTTACAATCAACTTCAAAATCCTGGTTTTGGGATAGGGGCCAAGAGGGCGTTAGTGTAGGAGGGCACACACTGCAAGTTCCCAGATCAAGGCGGATTGTGGACGGGGTCCTGCCTGGGGGTCTGTGCTGTGCACGCGTGGAGTGAGAAGTTTGGGACATCTATCTGCGTGGATCAGCGGCATGGACAGAACGGTGGAGATTCGTGAGTTTTGAGGCTGCCGATGGAGGTTGGCACAGATGGCTGAGGCCCGCAGTTAGGAAAAAATAAATAAAATTAAATAAAACAGCCATTTGGAGCCATGAGCGGGAAGAAAAAGTTTTATTTTCGGGGATCTGGCTGCCTGGCGCCCCTTGTAACTTGTGTGAACAGAACAAACGAGCTAATCAGCACCCGGTGAACTGGAGGGGGGATTTTGGTTGGGGAATGGAGCTGATTTCCCTAGCCACCCAGGGATAAGACCTGGGCTGCTGCGGAGTCAGGAAGAAGGGACACTTCCCAAAAAAGGGAGGGTTCTGTTGGAAGACAGGGAAGGGTATTTTATATTTTTAGACATCAATCTGGCTGCCTGCACCGCCCCATAGCTTTGGGGAGCAGATAACCCGAACTGAAGCAGCATTAGGCTGAGAACAGACGCGAATCTGTACTCAAACTGTTTTACTGAGCAGCCCGGTGACGCTCGAGCTGGGCTCCAGAAGAGGCAGAATCCGCTCTCTTTAGCAGTCCTCACTGACTAACAACAGAGCTACAGCTAACCTGGGGAGTCCAGAAAGTGGGACGTGCTTGATTAATTTCGATGGGCCCAGCTAGGGTCCCTTCCGTAAGGGGGTTGGTCTAGAGGAGGAATTATTTTGGGTCCTGCATTTGGCTAAAAAAAATAAAAAATAAAAAAAAAAGTGAGGTCATCTCAACAAATGAAAAATAAATTCTTTTTAATTTAGTTTAATATCTAAAAGCTGCTTCAGGACCTGCATATAGAACCCTGTGGGGAAATTGATTGATAAACACAAGTAGGCAGGAAGGATCCACGTGGACCCTAGGGGAATCATTGACCCCCCTTAGCTCTGTTTGACTGCTTGCCTGTGTGGATCTTTGGTTTCTCTCTGGTACTTTCTGGTCTATTGCTATTATTTCCTCTTTCCTCCCCCCCCTTCCTTTTCCCTTCTATGTTTTTTAATAGGTGCTGCCAGCTTGTCACTTCTTTGCTGGGCTTCTTTTTCAGTAATTTCCCACTCGCTGTTTATATTGATTCTGTATTACAAACTATCGCTTATCCTCCCTGCATCTTTCTGCCTTCTGTTTTCTGTTGTGGCTATTAGAGACAAAATTTTTTAATAGGCCCACATCTTAAGGGTGTCAATTTCTATTCCATCTTTTTTTTTTATTAGTATTTTCCTTTCAGACCTTTCTTTACTATTTCTTTCACTCCTCATAATTCTAGCCTTCTAAATCACTATATATATATTCTTCCATTTGTTTTCCCAGTCCATTGTAGGAACTCCATGTAATTTCCTAGTACTCTACACTGCCTACACAAGTTAAATATTCATCTCATTAAGTCTCATTTTGCCCCTCTTCTAACTTTTATCAATATTTCTATTATCCTTCTGCCTTTCTTAGAGAGAGTTGGAGGAGACTTTAAAAACAACAGAAAAGTAAAAAAGAGAAACAAAACAACATATGACATACATTAACCCAAAGAAAAAATGGATGAAGTAAGTAATTTGTTACGAGTAATAACGCTGAATGTTAATGGATTAAATTCACCAATCAAAAGACACAGATTGGCAGAATGGATAAGGAAATATGATCCGTCTATATGCTGTCTACAAGAAACCCACCTTCGATCCAGGGATTCAAGGATGCTGAAATTGAATGGCTGGAAAACCATTTTACAAGCTAGCAATAGCCAAAAAAGGGCAGGAATAGCTATTCTAATATCAGACAAAATAGACTTTAAATGCAAAACTATTGTAAGAGACAAAGAGGGACACTACATATTAGTAAAAGGAGTAATATCTCAAGAAGAGAGAACAATCATCAACATTTATGCACCTAATCGAGGTGCCTCAAAACACGTGTGGCAAACTCTGGAAAAACTAAGAGGAGAAATAAATTCCTCTACAATTATAGCAGGGGACTTCAACAAATCACTATCATCGTTAGACAGAACATCTGGGCAAAGAATCAATAAAGAAACTAAGGCACTCAACAATACATTAGAAGATTTAGACTTAATAGACATATACAGAACACTACACCCAAATACAGTGGGATTTACATTCTTCTCCAGTGCACATGGAACATACTCCAAAATAGCACACATGCTAGGCCACAGAACAACACTCAATGAATTCAGAAAGATTGAGATTATACAAAGTAATTTTGCTGACCACAATGGAATGAAGTTGGAAATCACTAAGGGCCAGAGAAACAGGTTAGGCACAAGGATATGGAAATTAAACAACACACTCTTAGACAAACAGTGGGTTAAAGAGGAAATTTCAAAAGATATCAGTAACTACCTTGAAACTAATGAAAACGACAACACAGCATATCAAAACCAATGGGATAGCGAAAGCAGTCCTGAGAGGGAAGTTCATAGCCATAAATTCATATATAAAAAAGAAGAAAGAGCTAAAATTGAAGACCTAACTGCACACTTGGAGGAATTGGGAAAACAACAACAAACAAAACCTAAAGGAAGTTGAAAGCAGGAAATAACAAAAATAAAGCAGAATTAAATGAAATAGAGAATAAGAAAGCACTGGAAACAATAAACAAAACCAAAAGCTGGTTCTTCGAGAATATCAACAAAATTGACAAACCCTGAGCCAGACTACCAAAGAAAAAGAGAAAACAGTTGCAAATACATAAAGTAAGGAATGAGCAAGGTGATATCACTACTGACCCCACAGAAATAAAGAGTATCATAAGAGCCTACTTTGAAAAATTATATGCCATCAAGAATGATAATTTAGAAGAAATGGTCAAGTTTCTAGAAACCCACAAACAGTTGACATTGATGAAAGAAGAAATAGATGAACTCAACAGTCCAATTACAAGTAAAGAGATAGACTCAGTCATTAAAAACCGCCCAACTAAGAAGAGTCCAGGACCAGATCGCTTCACAGCTAAACTCTACCAAACATTCCAGAAAGAGCTAGCACCAATTCTACTTAAGCACTTCCAAAAAATAGAAGTAGAAGGAATATTACCTAACTCATTCTATGATGCCAACATTACCCTAATACCAAAACCAAATAAATATACCACAAGAAAGGAAAATTACAGACCAATTTCTCTAATGAACCTAGATGCTAAAATCCTTAACAAAATACTTGCTAATCGCATTCAACTACATATCAAAAGGATTATACACCATGACCAAGTGGGTTTCATCCCAGGTACGCAAGGATGGTTCAATATAAGAAAATCAATCAATGTAATACACCACATAAACAGATTGAAAGAAAAAAATCACATGATCATCTCTATAGATGCAGAAAAAGCATTTGACAAAATACACCACTCTTTCCTCATAAAAACACTACAAAAGTTAGGAATAGATGGAAACATTCTGAAAATGATAAAGGGTATATATGAAAAACACAAAGCTAATATAATTTTCAAAGGTGAAATCCTAAAAGCCTACCCTCTGAGATCGGGAACAAGACAAGGATGCCCACTATCACCACTCATATTTAACATGGTCTTAAAAGTACTTGCACGAGCATTGAAACAAGAAAAGGACATAAAACGCATCCAGATTGGAAAAGAAAAACTAAAAATTTCATTATTTGCAGATGATATGATCCTATACATAGAAAGCCCTGAGAAATCTACAACAAGGCTTCTAGAACATATAAAGGAGTTCAGTAATGTTGCAGGCTGTAAGATCAATGCTCAAAAATCAGTAGCATTTCTGTACACCAATAACGAGCAAACTGATGAGGAATTCAGGAAAAAAATACCATTTACAATATTAAATAAAAGAATCAAATACCTAGGAATAAATTTAACTAAAGATGTAAAGGACTTATATACAGAAAACTACACAACACTGTTAGAAGGAAATCAAAGAAGACTTAAATAAATGGAAAAATATTCCCTGTTCATGGATGGGAAGGCTAAACATAATCAAGATGTCTATCCTACCTAAACTAATCTACAGATTTAATGCAGTCCCAATAAAAGTCAACACTATATTTTTTAAGGAACTGGAAAAACTAACCACAAAATATATTTGGAGAGCCAAGAGGCCCCGAATTGCCAAAGATATATTGAAAAAGAAAAATGAAGTTGGAGGTATCACATTACCTGACTTCTTCCATGGGCTCCATAAGCTCCAAGGGTTCCACAGTACTCTGTATTCTCACAGACTTCACACTCTCCCTGTTCTTCTTGGGACTGCACA
>JAKSZT010053856.1:486016-507035 GCA_026826555.1 Tolypeutes matacus | reverse complement strand
TGCAGCCAATGAAACAAGTTTCCTTATTGCTTCTGTGAACTGAAAAAACTGACTACATTCACCAAGCATTAGGAAGAAGCAGTGCTTTGAAGTTGATTATAAATGAAAACACGAGCATAGCAGCAAAAGAAACTAGAATCTTCCTTGGATTTCAAGGCTGAAGAAACTGCACGATTGCCATAGGAAAAGCAGTGCTTTGACATCGCTGTAAGTGTAAACAAGGGCATAAGATCCAAGGACAGAAGAATCTTATTTACTTTACAAAAGTATATTAGCAGAGCATTAGGTAAAAGGAGGGTTTTGCAATTGTGAGTGAAAGGAAGTTCATAGCACCCAGGGAAACAAGTATCTTACTTACCTTTCAAAGTTGAAGTCACTCCTGCATTCACAGAGTGTTAGGTAACACCAGTGTTCTGAAGGTGATTGTAAGTGAAAACAGATGCATAGCAACAAATGAAACACAAAGAGTACTTAGATTTCAAAAGTGAAAAAAACTACTGCATTGACATAGCTTTTGGTAAATTCAGTGTTTTGACATTGACTTTAAATGAAAACATGTTCATAGCAGCCAAGGAAACAAGTGTTTTTCTTACTTTGCAAATGTGAATAACCTCCTGGTTTCAAAAAGCTTTAGGTTAAAACCAGTATTTTGAAGTTGATTGTAACTCGAAGCACATGCATGGGAGCCAATGAAAAGAGTATCCTGTTTATGTTTTAAAACTGAAGAAACCATTGCATTGTCATAGCATTATGTAAAAGCAGTGTTTGGACATTGATTGTGAGTGAAAGCAAGTGGATAGCAGTCAAATAAACAAGTATCTTACCCACCTTTCAAACTTTAAGTAACTCCTGTATTCACAGAGGTTCATGTGAAACCAGGGACTTGAAGTTGCTTGTAAGTGAAAACACGTGCAAAGCAGCCAATGAAACAAGTTTCTTTATTGTTTCTCTAAACAGAAGGACCCACTGAGTATACTGGGCATCAGGGAAACACAGTGCTTTGAAGTTGATTGTAAGTAAAAACTTGTGCTTAGCAGCCAAAAAACTGGAAACTTACTTAGATTTCAAAAGTGAAGAAACTGCAGCATTGGCATAGAGAAAGCTTTGTTTTGACATTGGTTGTAAGTGAAAGAAGGGCATAGCAGCCAAGGAAAGAAGTGTCTTGTTTACTTTACAAAAATGTAGAACCTCTGCATTGGCATAGCACTAGGTAAAAGCAGGGTTCTGCCATTGTGAGTGAAAGCAAGTGCATAGAAGCAAGGGAAACAAGTATCTTAAATACCTTTCAAAGATGAAGTACCTCCTGCTTTCACAGAGTGTTAGGTGAAACCAGTGTCTTGAAGTTCATTGTGAGTGAGAACACATGCAAATGAGCCTATGAAATAACCTTCTTTATTGGTTTTCTAAACTGAAGAACCGACAGCATTCACTGAGTGATAGGGAAAAGAAATGCTTTGAAGTTGAGTGTAAGTGAAAACACATGCACAGCAGCAAAAGAACTAGAATCTTACATAGATTTCAAAAGTGAAGGAACTGCAGCATCCACATAAAAAAGAGGTGTTTTGACCCTTCTTGTAACTGAAATCAAGGACATAGCAGACAAGGAAACAAGTATCTTTCATACTATAAAAACGTGAAGAACCTCCAGGATTCACAGAGCTTTTGGAGTCGATTATAATTACAAGCAAGTGCATAGCTACCAATGAAATGAGTATTCTGCTTAGTTTTGAAACCTGAAAAAACCAATGCATTGGCATAGCATTAGGTAAAAACAGTGTTTTGACATTGTGATGGAAAGCAAGTGCATAGCAGCCAAACAAACAAGTACCTTAGTTACATTTCAATCTTGATGTACCTCCTGCATTCACAGAGAATTAGGTGAATCCAGTGCCTTGACATTGATTTTAAGTGAAAACAGGTGCAAACAGCCAATGAAAAAAGTTTCTATACTGGTTCTCTAAACTGAAGAACCGAATGCATTCACTGAGTGTTAGGGAAAAGCAGTGCTTTGATGTTGATTGTAAGAGAAAACACATGCTTAGGAGCATTAGAAGGGAGAAACGCACTTAGATTTCAAAAGTGAAGAAACTGCATCATTGACTTAGAAAAGCTGAATTTTTACAATGGTTTTAAGTGTAAACAAGTGAATAGAAGCCAAAGAAAGAAGGATCTTATTTACTTTACAAAGGTGAAGAATCTCAGCATTGGCAGAGCATTAGGTAAAAGCGGGGTTTTGTCACTGTGAGTGAAAGCATGTGCATAACAGCCAGGGAAACAAGTATCTTGTTTAACTTTCAAACTTAAAATACCTACGGCATTCACAGAGTGTTAGGTAAAACCAGGGTTTTGAATGTGATTGTAAGTGAAAGCACATGCATAGTAGCAAATGAAACAAATCTTACTTAAATGTCAAAAGTGAAGAAACAGCTACATTGGCATAACATTAGGTAAAAGCAGTGATTTAACATGGTTGTAAGTGAAAACAATGCCATAGCAGCTGAGAAACAAGTGCCTTTCTTTCTTTAAAAACATCAATAAACCATTTCGATTCATAGAGCTTTAGGTTAAAAGCAGGATTTTAAAATTGATTTTAACTCCAAGCAAGTACAGAGCTGCCAATGAAATTAGTATACTGCATAGTTTTGAAAACTGGAGACCCACTCTATTGGTATAATATTAGGTAAAAGCAGTGTTTTGACATTGATTGGGAGTGAAAGCAATTGAATAGCAGAAAAACAAACAAGTATCTTGCTTACCTTTCTAACTTGACATGCCCACTGTTTTCATAGAGAGTGAGATGAAACCAGTGTATTGAAGTTGAATGTAAATGAAACACGTGAAAAGCAGCCAATGAAACAAGTTTCCTTATTGGTTCTCTAAACTGAAGAACTGACTCCATTAACCAAGCATTAAGAAGAAGCAGTGCTTTGAAGTTGATTATAAGTGTGAAACGTGCATAGCATCAAAAGAAACTAGAATCTTACTTAGATTTCAAAAGTGAAGAATCTGCAGCATTGTCATAGGAAAAGCAGTGCTTTGACATTGGTTGTAAGTGTGAACAAGGGCATAAGAGCCAAGGAAAGAAGTCTTTTATTTACTTTACAAAAGTGAAGAAACTCTTCATTGGCAGAGCATTATTTAAAAGCAGTTTGACATTGTGAGTGAAAGCAAGTGCATAACAGGCAGAGAAACAAGTATCTTACATACCTTTCAATGTTGAATACCTCCTGCCTTCACAGAGTGTTAGGAAAAACCAGTGTTCTGACAGTGATTGTAAAAAAAACACGTGCATAGCAGCTAATGAAACACAAATCTTACTTAGATTTCAAAAGTTAAAAAACTACTGCATTGGCTTAGAGTTAGGTAAAAGCGGTGTTTTGACATTTGTTGTAAGTGAAAACAATGGCATAGCAGGCAAGGAAACAAGTATGTTTCTTAGTTTAAAAATGTGAAGAAGATCCTGGATTCACAGATCTTTAGATTAAAACCTGGGTTTTGAAGGTGATTGTATCTCCAAGCAAGTGCATAGCAGCCAATAAAATGAGTATCTTGTTTAGTTTTGAAAACTGGAGATCCACTTCATTGACATAACATTAGGTAAAATAAGTGTTTTGACATTGATTAGGAGTGAAAGCAATTGGATAGCAGCAAAACAACCAAGTGTCATGATTACCTTTCACACTTCATTTACCCCCTGTATTCACAGATTTAGATGAAACCAGTGTCTTGAAGTTGAATGTAAGTGAAAACCCGTGCAAAGCAGCAATGAAACAATCTTCCTAATGAATTTTCTAAACTGAAGAACTGACTCCATTCACAGAACATTAGGAAGAAGCAGTGGTTTAAAGTTTATTATAAATGAAAACAAGAGCATAGCAGCAAATGAAACTAGAATTTTTCTTAGATTTCAAAAGGGAAGTAGCTGCAGCATTGCCAAAGAATAAGCAGTGCTTTGACATTGGTTGTAAGTGAAACAAGAACATAAGAACTAAGTAAAAAAGTATCTTATTTCTTTAGAAAGGTGAAGAACCTCTTCATTGGCAGAGCATTAGGTAAAAGCAGGGCTTTGACATTGTGAGTGAAAGCAAGTGCATAGCAACTGGGAAACATGTACCTGCCTTACCTTTCAAAGAAGAAGGAACTCCTGCATTCACTGAGTGTTAGGTGACACAGGGTTCTGAAGGTGATATTAAATGAAAACACATGCAGAGAAGCAAATGAAACACAAATAAATAATATTTAGATTACAAAAGTGAAAAAACTACTGCATTGGCATAACTTAGGGTAAATGCGTTATTTGACATTGACTTCAGGTGAAACATGGACATAGCACCCGAGGAAACAAGTATATTTCATACTTTATAAAAGTGAAAAACCTCCTGGCTTCAAAGAGCTTTAGGTTAAAACCAGGATTTTAAAGTTGATTGTAACTCAAAGCAAGGGCATGTGTGTCAATGAAATGAGTATCCCACTTAGATTTGGAAACTGAAGAAACCACTGCAGTGTCATTGCATTGGGTAAAAGCAGTGGTTTGACATTTATTGTTACTGAAAGCAAGTGGATAGTAGTTAAACACACAACTATCTTTCTTACCATTCAAACCAGAAGTACCTCCTGCATTCACAGAGAGTTAGGTGAAGTCAGGGACTTGAAGATGATTTTAAGTGGAATACGTGAAAAAAGGCCAATGAAACAAGTTTCTTTATTGGTTCTCTAAACTGAAGAGCCCACTGCTTTCACTGGGCATCAGAGAAACAGTGCTTTGAAATTGATTATAAGTGAAAACACATGTTTAGCAGCCAAAGAAACTACAAAGTTACTTAGATTTCATAAGTGAAGAAACTGCAGCACTGGCATAGAAAAAGCTGTGTTTTGACATAATTTGTAAGTGAAAAGAAGTGCATAGCAGCCAAGGAAAGAAGCATCTTATTTTCTCTACAAAGGTGAGGAAACTCTGCATTGACAGAGCAGTAAGTAAAAGCAGGGACCTGACATTATGAGTGAAAGCAAGTGCATAGCAGCCAGGGAAAGATATATCTTACTTACCTTTCAAAGATGAAGTACCTCCTGCATTCACTGAGTGCTAGGTAAAACAAGTGTTTTGAAGGTAATCGTAAGTGAAAAAAACATGCATAGCAGCAAATGAAACAAATCTTACATAGATTCCAAAAGTGTAAAAACTACTGCATTGGCATAGCATTACGTAAAAGCGATATTTTCACACTGGTGGTATGTGAAAAGAAGGGCACAGCAACCAAGGAACAAGTATTTTTCCTACTTTACAAATGTGAAGAACCTCCTGGATCCACAGAGCTGTAGGTGAAAGAAAGGATTTTGAAGCAGATTGTAACTCCAAGAAGTGCAAAGCTGCCAAAGAAATGAATGTCCTACTTAATTTTGAAGACAGAAGAAATCACTGCATTGGCATAGCATTAGATAAAAGCAGCGTTTTTACATTGAATGTGAGTGAAAGCAAGTGCATAGCAGCCTCACTAACAAGTATCTTACTTTCCTTTCAAACTCGAAGTACCTCCTGCAACCACAGAGAGCTAGGAGAAAGCATTGTCTTAAAGTTCATTGTAAGTTACAACACGTACATAGGAGCAAAAGAATCTAGAATCTTAATTAGATATCAAAAGTGAATAAACTACAACATTGGCATAGAAAAAGCAATGTTTTGACATTGGTTGTAAGTGTAAACAAGTGCATAGCAGCGAAGGAAATAAGTATCTTATTTACTTTACAAAAGTGAAGAACCTCTGCATTAGAATAGCTTTAGGTAAAAGTGGGGTTTTGACATTGATTGTGAGTGAAAGCAAGTGGATAGCAGTAAAACAAACAAGTACCTTACTTACCTTTCAAACTTGATGTACCCACTGCATTCACAGTGAGTTAAGTGAAACCAGTGTCTTGAAGTTGAATGTAAGTGAAAACATGTGCCAATCAGCCAATGAAATAAGTTTCCTTATTGGTTCTCTAAACTGAAGAACAGCCTCCATTCACTGAGTGTTAGGAAGAAGCAGTGTTTTGAAGTAGAGTATAAATGAAAACACCTGCATAGCAGCAAAAGAACCTATATTCTTACTTAGATTTCAAAAATGAAAGAAACTGCAGCATTGGCATATAAAAAGAAGTGTGTGGATATTTGCTGTAAGTGAAAACAAGGGCATAGTAACAAAGGAAAGAAGTGTCTTATTTACTTTACAAAAGTAAAGAACATTTGCATTGGCAGAGCATTAGGTCAAAGCAGGGATTTGTCATTGTGAGTGAAAGCAAGTGCATAGCAGACAGGAAACAAGTATCTTACTTACCTTTCAAATATGAAGTACCTCCTGCATTCATAGAGTGTTCACTAAAACCAGTATTTTAAAGGTGATTGTAACTGGAAACTCATGCATAGCAGCAAATGAAACACAAATTTTACTTAGATTTCTAAAGTGAAGAAAGTACAGCATTGGCATAGCATTACATAAAGGCGGTGTTTTGACATTGGTTGTAAGTGAAAACAATGGCATAGGAACCTAGGATAGAAGCATCTTCTTTAATTTACAAATGGGAAGAACTTTGGCATTACCAAAGCATTAAGTAAAAGAAGAGTTTTGACATTATAAGTGAGAAGAAGTGCATAGCAGCCAGGGAAACAATTATCTTTCATACTTTAAAAACGTGAAGAACCCCCTGGATCAACACAATGTAGGTTAAAACCAGGATTTTGAAGTTGATTGTAACTCCAAAAAGTGCATATCTGCCAATGAAATGCGTATCCTATTAGTTCTGAAACCTGAAGAAAACACAACATTGGAATAGCATTAAGTCAAAGCAGTGTTTTGACATTAATGGTTTATGAAAGCAAGTGCATAGCAGTCAAATAAACAAGTATATTATTTACATTTCAAACTTGAAGTTCCTCCTGTATTCACATAGAATTAGGTGAAACCAGTGTTTTGAAGTTGATTTTAAGTAAAAACACATACAAAGCATCCAGTGAATTAATTCTCTTTATATGTTCTCTAAACTAAGAACTGCATTTACTGAGTGTTAGGGAGAAGCCCTTGGAAACTGTGTATACTGTGGATTCCATGGACCCTGTGGAGACTGTGGTGACTGTGGAGCATGTGAAGGCCTGTGGAGCCCATGGAGCCCATGACACCTGTGTAGGCCGGTGGACCCTGTGCAGGCAAGTGTATTGTGTGTAGCTTTTGGAACCCAAGGAGCCTGTGGAGCTTGTGCAGTCCTTTAGATCCCATGGAATCCATGGGGTTTTTTCAGGCCAAGGGGGATGGTGGAGGCTATGGAACTTGTTGAGCCTGAGAAAGCTGGTTTAGGTCTGGAGACTGTGGTGCCTGTACAGGACTTTGGAAAGTGTGGAGCCTGTGGACACTATGATGCCTGTGGTGCCAATGGAGGCCTGTGGACTCTGTGAAGGCGATGGAGCCCATGGCGCCTGTGGATCTTGTGGACACATGGAAGCCTCTGGTGCCTGTGAAGCCTATGAACAGGTAAAGAACCTGTGGAGCACATAAAGTCTGTGAATCCCATGAAGCGTGTGTAGCCTGTTCAGGCCCATAGAGCCTATTGAGCCTTTGCAGGCCAGTGGAATATGTGGAGAATCTGGGTCCCATGAATGGTGTGGAGCCTGTTCAACACATGGAGCCTGTGGATCTCTGGTGCCCCTGGATTTAGTGGATGTCAATGGAGCATGTGGAGCCCATGGGGCCAGTAAATCTGTTGAATTCTGTGAGCCAATGGGAACCATAGAGTCTGAGCAGCCCATGGGGCATGTGGATCCCATGGGTCCCATTGAGGCCTTTGGAGATGTGGATCTGTTGGAGTCCCATGGAACCTGTAGAGCCCATGGAGCCAATGGAGACTATGTAGGCCTATGGAGCCTGTGGAGCTCCTGAAGCCCATGGATGCCTGTGGAGCTGGTCCATGCCCATGGAGCCTGTGGAGCTTGTGGAACTTGTGGAAGTCTGTGGAAACCTTGGAGCCCATAAAAGCTTGTGGAGCCTGTAGAACTTGTGGAGTCTGTTCAGGCTGTGAAGGTGAAGGAAGCCATAAAGGCCATGGAGCCTGCGGAATCTGTGGAGCCCAGGAATCCTGTGGAGCCCTTGGAACCTGTGCAAACTGTGGAATCCATGGAGCCTGTGGAGCCTGTAGAACTTGTGGAGTCTGTGGAAGTCTGAGGAGTTTGGCATGGGCATGGAGCCCGTGGTTACTAGGGAAACTGTGGAGACTTTGGAATGCATGGAGGCCTGTGGAGCCCATGGAGTCAGTGTAGTATGATCAGCCTGTGCATACCCAAGGAGCCTGAGGAGCATGTGGAGTCCCTGGAGACCATGGAGATCAGGGATTCCATGGAGTCCTGGGTATCTTTGGAGACCATGGAGACTGTGAAGATAGTTGAGGCCTGTGGAACCTGTGGATCTCATGGAGCCCATGGTGTCAATGGAGCCTGTTGAAGTATGGAGCTCGAGGAGACTGTGGAGACTATGGACCCAATGGAACATATGTAGCCAATGGACGTCTGTGGATCCCTGGGAACCTTTAGAGTCCTTGGAGCCCATGGAGGCCTGCGTAGCCTATAAAAGGCTCTGGAGGCCAGTGAAACCTGTGGGGTATCTGCTGCCTGTGGAGATATATACAGACTCTGCAGTCTCCACAGCTCCATGGGTTTCATGGGCTCCATGAGCTCCAGTGGCTCCACAGGATCCACATGTTCTGTTGGCCTGAACATTTGACATAGGCTCCATGGGGTCTATAGGCCTGTACAGGCTCCACGGCCCTCCATGGGCTCCACAGTCACTATGGCTTCCACAAACTCAAGAGCTCCATGGACTCTATGGGCTTCAGAGGTTGCACAGTTTCGAATAGCCTACTCAGTATACAAGAGCTCCATGGGCTCCTTGGGCTCCACAGACTCCATGGGCTCTACAGACCTTTACGACTCCATGGGTTCCACCAGTACCATTGGCTCCACAGTATCCACAGGTTCTAAGGCCTGTACGACCTTCACAGCCCTCAGTGGGTGCCACAATCTCCACAGGCTCAACAAGCTCCATGGGATCCACAGGTGTGAATGGGCTACATGCACTTGAGAGGCTCCACATTCTTTGTAGTGACCTTGTGCTCCATACATCAACAGACTCCATGGGCCCCATGGGCTTGACAAGCTCCACAGGATTCACAGGCCTGTAAAGGCTCCACAAGCTCCCTGGGCCTACACAGGCTTCAAGGACTCCATTGCTTTGTTAACTCCATGATCTTGACAGGTTTCTTGGTCTCCAAGGCCTCAACACCTCCAAAGACCTTCACAGGCTTCATAGGCCTCCACAGTCACCATGGGCACCAGAGCTCCATGGGCTCAACATGCTCCACTGGCTCCATGGGTAAGCACAAGCTCCAATGTCTCCATGGACTCCACAGCCTCCATGATTTGAATGTGCTCCAAGGCTCCATGTGTATGCACATGCTCCAATGTCTCCACGGACTACACAGACTACATGGGTTCAATGTGCTCCATAGGCTCCATGGGCCTGCAGAGGCTTCATGGTATCAAAGGTCTTTAAATGCTCAACAGGTTCAATGGACATGCAGAAGCCCCATAGGGCTCCAGGAAAAATGAATACTCCATGGGCTCCATAACCTCCAAGGACTCCATGGCATCCATGTGACTTCACAATCTCCAGAGGCTTCCCAATCTCCACAGTCTCCATGAGCCTTCACAGGCCTCAAAAGCTCCATGGCCCAAAATGGGCTCTGTCTCCACAGGCCTCCATATGATCCTCAGCTTCTTCAGACTCCTCTACATCCTCCACAGGCTTCATTGGCTTACATAACCTCCATAGGCTCCATGGGATCCACATTCCTCCATGGCCTTAACATGCTCTGCCAGCACCAAGAGCCTGCACAGGCTCCAAGGCCTCCATGAGATATGCAGGCTCTGCAGGCTCCACATGTTCCATGGGTTCCATGTGTCCAATAGGCCCAGTGGCTCCACAGGCTCCACAGTTTCCATAGGCTCCATGTGGTCTATAAGACTCTACAGGCTCTTCAGGCTTCCATGGCCTCCACAAGTTCACCAATCCTGCAAATTTATCATGGTCTCCACAGGGTCCTCAGGAATACACAAGCTCCATAGGCCTCCACAGATTTCATAGCCTCCATTGGCTCCATAAGCTCCAAGGATCCACAGGCCTCTATATTCTCACAAACTTCAGTTCATCTGTCCTTCACGGGAATGCACAGGTTCTACAGGCCTGCAGAGGTACCCTGGGCTCCACAGGGTCCTGAGACCTACACAGGCTCCACAGGCCTCTAGGGGTTTTACAGCCTCCATTGGCTCCATCAGCTCCATGTGTTCTGCAGGACTCTATATTCTCAGAGACTTCACAGTCTCCCTGAGCTTCATGTGACTGCAAAGACTCCAAATGTCTCCTTGGAGTCAACAGTCCCCTTGTGCTCCTCAGTCTCCCTGGTTTCCACAAACCCCACCAGTTCCACAGTCCATGGGCTTCACAATATGCACAGATTCCACTGGCCTAAACAGCATCAATGAGCTCCATGGGTTCCATGGGCTCCACCAGCTCCATTGACTCCACAGAATCCACCGGGTCTAAGGCCTGTAGAGGCTCCACAGTCCTCAATGGATGCCACAGTCTCTACAGTTTCAATAGGCTTCATGGGCTCCACAGGTGCCAAAAGGCTTCATGCACTTAACAGGCTCCACATTCTCTGCAGTGTCCTCGGGCTCCATACCTCAACAGGATCCATGAGCCCCATGGGCTCAATGAGTTCCACTGTATCCACAGGCCTATACAGGCTCCACAAGCTCCCTGGGCCTGCACAAGCATCAAGGGCTCCACAGGCTTTGTGAATGCCATGGTCTTGACAGAATTCATGTGCTCCAAGTACTCAACAAGCTCCACAGGAATACACATGCTCCACAGGCCTCTTCAGTCTCCATGGGCTCCACCAGCTTCATAGATCGGCATAATTTCCATGGGTTACACAGTCTCAAAGAGCTTCATGGGCCTCCACATTCTTCTAATACCCCACAGGCTCCACTGTGGTGCAGAGACTCCACAGTATCCATGAATTCTATGGTCTGCACAGGCAGCACAAGCTCCACAAGTGCAAATGGACTCTAGGGTCCTGCATAGGTTCCACAGACCTAATCGGGCTGCATGGTCTCCACAGGCTCCATGGGCTCCATTTACTCCACAGGCTCCATGGTTATGCACAGAATTCACACGTTACTCTGTCTCCACAGGCTTTACAGCCTCCACAGTCTCCATGTGTCCCCAGGTTTCGGTGGGACTGCACAGGCTGTGTGGTCTCTAAACCCTCCAAATGCTCAAAAGGCTCCATGAGCCTGCAGAGTCTCCACAGGTTTCAAAGAGCAATGAATGCTCCATGGGCTTCTTGGCCTCCAAGGCCTCAATGGCATCCATGTGACTTCAAAAGCTCGAGAGGCTCCTAAGTCTCCACAGGCTCCATTAGCTTTCCCAGGCCTGACAGTCTCCATGGCCCAAAATGGGCTCCACAGACTCCACAGGCCTCCACATGATTCTCAGCTTCTTCTGTCTCTACTGCCTCCACAGGCTTCAGTGGCCTACATAACCTCCATGGTCTCCATGGAATCCAAATTCCTCCATGGCCTCAAAGGCTCTGCCAGCACCATGAGGCTGCACAGCCTCCATGGCCTCCATGAGATATGCAGGCTATGAAGGCTCCACACTCTCCATGGGTTCCATGGGCTCCATGAGCTCCAGTGGCTCCACAGGCTGC
The DNA here is from genome assembly GCA_026826555.1 of Tolypeutes matacus. Lineage (NCBI taxonomy): Eukaryota > Metazoa > Chordata > Mammalia > Cingulata > Chlamyphoridae > Tolypeutes > Tolypeutes matacus. The sequence goes on along the minus strand of JAKSZT010053856.1, from coordinate 495,245 downwards.
ACCTGTTCCACTGGCCTGCAAAGTTGCCATAGGCCCCATGAATTCTATAGGACTCTACAGGCTCCATAGGTCTCCATGGTGTACAAAGGTAACCCAGTCCTGCAGAGTTACCATGGTCTACACTCGGTCCACAGGAATACACAGGCTCCGTAGACCTCCACGGGTTTCACAGTCTTCATGCGCTCCAAGAGCTCCAGGATTCTACAGGCTTCTATATTCTCACAAATTTCACAGTCACCCTGTCCTCCATGGGACTGCACAGGTTCCACGGGCCTCATTGCCTCCATAGTCTACTTGGGCTCTTGGGCTCTTGGTCTCCATAGATTCCACAAACTCCACCAGTTCCACGGGACTCCATGGTCTTCACAGTTTGTACAGGTTCCATTGGCCTAAATAACATCCATGAGCTCCAAGGGGAATATGGACTCCATGGGCTCAATGGGCTCTGCAGTCCTTTATGACTTCATGGGCTCCACCAGCTCCACCAGCTCCACAGAATTCACAAGCTCTAAGGCCTGTACAGGCTCCATAGTACTCAATGGGTGCAGCCGACACCACAGGATCAACAGGCTCCATGGGCTCAACAGGTGTCAAAGGGCTACATGCACTTAAGTGGCTCCATATTCTCTGTAGTGTCCTTGGTTTCCATAACTCAACAGGCTCCATGGGTCCCATGGGCTTGACAAACTGCACAGTATCCACAAACCTGTACAGACTCCACAAGCTCCCTTGGCTTCCACATGCTCCAAGGGCCCCACTGGCTTCAGTGGCCTATGAAGCCTCCACAGTTTCCATGGAATCTATGTTCTCCACAGGCTGCACATTCTCCACAAGTGTCAATGAACTCATGGTGGCTGTATAGGTTCCACAGTCCTCCACGGGCTTAACAGAATCCACAGCCTCAATGGGCTCCACGTGCTCCACGGGCTACATGGGTATATACAGGCTCCACAGGCTCCACAGACTCCATAGTCTTCATGTGCTCCACCCGGACCACAGGCACCATGGGTATGCACAGCCTGCACCAGGTCCATGGACTCCACATTCTCCCTGGTATCCATGTGCTCCATATGCTGCATGGGTATGCACAGGCACCAAAGTCTCCACTGACTACTTAGTCTCTACAGACTCCACAAGTTCCATGGGCTCAAAAGATATACTATCTCTGCAGGCTCCACAGACTCCATGTGTTCCATAGGCTCCATGATCTCCAGGGGCTCCACAGGATCCACATGTTATGCAAGACTGCACAATTGCCATATGCTCCATGTGGTCTATAAGCCTTTACAGGCTCCACAGGTCTCCATGGACTCCACAGGCTCCCCAGGACAAGAGAGGTACCATAGGCTCCTCTCAGGGTTCTCAGGACTACACAGGCTCCACAGGCCTCCACGTATTTCACAGCGTACATGGGCTCCATCAGCTCCACGGATTCCACAGGCCTCTACATTCTCACAGATTTCACAGTCTCACTGTCCTTAAGAACCTCCACATTCTCTGTAATGTCTTGGGCTCCATAACTCAACAGGTTCCATGGGCCCCATGGGCTCAACGAGCACCACAGGATCCACAGGCCTTTACAGACTCCACAAACTTCCTGGTCCTGTGCAAGCATCAAGGGCTCCATGGGCTTTGTGAACTCCATGGTCTTGACAGACTTCATGGGATCCAAGGCCTCAACAATCTCCACAGACATGCACATGCTGCACAGGCCTCTACAGTCTCCATGGGTTCCACGGGCTCCACAAGTCTGCATAGGCTCCTTGGGTTATACAGTCACCAAGGGCTTCATGTGCCTCCACATTCTTCAAATGCCCCCACAGTCTCCACTGGCCTACAAAGCCTCCACAGTCTCCACGGATTCTATGGTCTCCACAGGCAACACAAACTCACCATGTGTGGATGACCGCTGGAGTCCTGCATAGGCTCCACCGGGTTCCATGGGCTAAATGGCACCATAGGCTTGATGGACTCCATATGTTCCACAGCCTCCATGGGTATGCACAGGATCCACAAGTTCCTCTGCCTCCACATGCTCTACAGCCACCACATGCTCCACATGCTCCACAGGTTCCATGGGCCCACACAGGCTGCATAGCCTCCAAGGGCTTCAAAGGATCAACAGGCTCCATGGGTGTTCAGAGGCTCCACAGGACTACAGGGGCAATGCATGCTCCATGGGCTCCATGACCTCAAAGGCCTTCATGGCATCCATTTGGATTCACGGTTTCCAGAGTCTTCCCAGGTTCCATGAGGCTACACAGTCTTGTCAACCTCCATGGTCCAAAATGGGCTCCTCCATCTCCACAGGCATCCACATGATCCTCAGCTTTTTAAGACTCTACAGCCTCCACAGGTTCTATAGGTTCCTCAGTCTCCACAGGTTCCATTGGTCTGCACAGGCTGCATGGTCTCCAAGGGCTTTAAAGGCTCAACAAGCTCTGTGAGCCTGCAGAGTCTCCCCAGGCCTCCAGGTACAATTTGTGATTAATAATCTCCATGACCCCCAAGGCCTCCATAGCATCCATGTGACTTCACACACTCCAGAGGCGCCCCAGTCTCCACAGGCTCCTTGAGCGTTCACAGGCCTCACAAACTTCATGGCCCAAAATGAGCTCCAACGACTACACAGGCCTCCACATGATCCTCAGCTTCTTCAGACTCTACAGCCACTACAGGCTTATTGGGCCTACATAACCTCAATGGGGTCCATGGAATCCACATTCTTCCATGGCCTCAACATGCTCTGCCAGCACCATTAATCTGCACAGGCACCATGGCCTCCATGAGATATGCAGGCTCTGCACACTCCACACGCTCAAAGTGTACCACGGACTCCAAGAACTGCATTGGCTCCAGAGGCTCCACATGTTCCACAGGGCTCCACTGATGCCATAGACTCCCTGCAGTCTATCGGACTCTACAAGCTCCTGAGGCTTCCATGGGCCCCACAAGTTCCCCAGGCCTACAGAGTTACCATGGTCTCAACTGGGTCCAAAGGAACACACAGTCACCATAGTCTTCCCCAAGTTTTACAGTCTCCATTGGCTCCATTAGCTCCAGGGATCCATAGGCTTCTATACTCTCACAGACATCACAGTCTCCCTGTACTTCATGGGACTGCAAAAGCTCCACATGCCTCCTTGGATTACACAGTCTCCATGGGTTCCTTGGTCTTCCTGGCTTCCACAAACTCCACCAGCTTAATGGTCCTAGGACTTCACAGGTTGCACAGTTTCCAATGGCCTGAACAGCATCCATAGGGTCCATGGGCTTCACTACCTCCATTGGCTCCACATAATCCATGGGATTTTAAGCCTGTATAGGCTCCACAGGCCTCAAGGAATGTTGCAGTCTCCACAGACTCAACAGGTTCCATGGTCTCCACAGGTGTCCATGGGCTCAATGAACTTAACCAGCTCCACATTCTCTGTAGTGTCCTTGGCCTTCTTAACTAAACAGGCTCCAAGGACCCCATGTGCTCCATGATATCCACAGTATCCACAGGCCTTTACAGGCTCCAAAAGCTCCCTGGGCCTGCACAAGCATCAAGGGCTCCCCGGGCTTTGTGAACTCCATGGTCTTGACAGATTTCACAAGCTCCAAGGCCACAACGAGCTCCACAGGCTTCCACATTTTCCACAGGCCTCTATGTTCTCCATGGGCTCCACAGTCTCCACAGTCTCCATAGGCTCCATAGGTTACACATTTTCCATGGGCTTCATTGGCCTCCACATTCTTCAAATGTCCCACAGACTCCACTGGCCTACAAAACTTCCACAGTCTCCATGGATTCTAGTGTCTCTACATGTAGGTCAATCTCCACAGGTGTGAAGGACGTTAGTGTCCTGCATAGGCTCCACAGGCCTCGATGGGCTGCATAGACCCCAAAGGCTCCATGAGCTCCATGTGTTCTACAGGCTCCATGAGTATGCACAGTACCCACAAATTCCTCTCTCTCCACAGGTTCTACAGCCTCCAAAGGCTCCAAGTGATCCACAGTCTCCATGGACCCACACAAGCTGCATGGACTCCAAGGACTTCTAAAGATCAACAAGATCCATGGGCGTTCAGAGGTTCCACAGGGCTCCAGGGGCCATGTATGCTCCATGGCTTGCATGAACTCCAAGGCCACCATGGCATCTATGTGGCTTCACAGTTTCCAGAGGCTCCCCATTTTCCACATGCTCCATGAGCCTGCACAAGACTCAAAGTCTCCATCTCACAAAATGGGCCCCACTGACTCAACTGGCATGCACATCATCCTCAACTTCTTCAGTATCTTCATCCTCCACCAACTTCATGGGACTTTATAACCTCCATGGGTTCCAGTGGATCCACATTCCTCCATGGCCTCAACAGGCTCTGCCAGTACCGTTGTGGCAGCAGATGTAGGCCATTTTAAATGAGCACACACCACTCAGAACTATTTGGGAGAGAGTGTGGTCTACGATGTGAACTGTGGTCTACAGTTGGTGGCAAGGCCCCAGGATGTGTAAGTCCATTGAGTGTGGTGGGCCACACTCATGGAAGATGTTTGTGTGGGATGTAGTGGGAAGTGTGGGAGGTGGGCAACATGGGAATCCCGGTGGGTTCCGTGTAATATTTTAGGTAATCTAAGCACCTCTTAAAAAGTATATATATATATAACATTTTTGTAAGCAAATGCACATATATGCATATATATTTATATATCAGTTTACAAATAAAAATAAATAAATACATAATAATGATAAATTAAAATCGCCAAAAAAAAAAGAATTCAGATTGCTAACCCTATCTCTCTTGACTCCATGAGATATACAGCCTCTGTAGGCTCCACAGACTCCATGGGTTCCATGGGATCTGTTAGCTCAAGATGTTCCACAGGCTCCACATGTTCCACCGGCCAGCACAATTGCCATAGTCTCCATGGGGTCTATAGGCATCTACAGGCTCCATGGCCTCCAGGGGCTACACCTACTCCACAGGCTCCATGGGTATACACTGTCTCCACAGGCTCCACTGACCCCACAGGTATTATAGGATCCACATGTTCCACAGGTTCCATGGTTCTCCACAGGCTGCATGGTCTACAAGGGCTTTAAAGAAAAGGCTCCAAAGTCTCCACTGTCTCCACATTCACTACAATCTCCACAGGCTCCATGGTCTCTACAGATATACAGTCTCTGTAGACTCCACAGTCTTCATGTGTTCCATGGGCTCCATGAGCTCCAAGGTCTCCACAGGCTGCACATGTTCCACAGGCCTGCACATTTGCCTTAGGCTCCATGAGGTCTATAAACCTATAGAGGCGCCACAGGCCTCCATAGGCTCCACAAGCTCCCCAGGCCTGCAGAGGTACTATTAGCTCCACAGGGTCCTAAGGACTGCACAGGCTCTATAGGCCTCCACGGGTTTCACAGCCTCCATGGAATTCATCAACTCCATGGTTTCCACAGGCCTTTATATTCTCACAGAATTCACAGTCTTCCTGTCCTACACGGGACTGCAAGGGCTCCACATGCCTCCTTGGACTCCACATCCTCCATTGGCTCCTCAGTCTCCCGGATTCCACAAACTCCACCAGATCCATGGACCATGGGCTTCATAGGTTGCACAGGTTCCACTGGCCTACACAGTATCCACGTGCTCCTTGGGCTTCATCACCTCCACAGGCTCCATGGACTCCACAGGTGTCAATGGGCTACATGTACTTAAGAGGCTTCACATTCTCTGTAGTGTCCTTAGGATCCATAACTCAACAGTCTTCATGGGACCCATGGCCTCGATGAGCTCCACAGGATCCACAGGACTGTACAGGGTCCACAATCTCCCTGGGCCTGCACAGGCTTGAAGAGCTCCACAGGTTTTGTGAACTCCATGTTCTTGAAAGACCTCATGGTCTTCATGGCCTAAACACATCCAAAAGTCTGCACAGGCTCCACAGGCCTCTACAGACTCCATGGGCTCCATTGGCTCTGCAGGTCTGCATAGGCTTCATTGGTTACATGATCTCCACAAGATTCATGGAACTTCACAGTCTCCAAACGCCCCACAGTCTCCACTGGCTTACAAAGCCTCCACAGTCTCCATGGTATCTATGGTCTCTACAGGCAGCACATGCTCCACAGATGTCAATGAACTCTAGGGTCCTGCATAGGCTCCACAGATCTCCACGGGCTGCATGGACTCCACAGGCTCCATGGGCTCCACATGCTCCACAGATTCCATAATTATGAAGAGTCTCCACAGGCTCCTTGGACTCCAAGGTTCCATAGGCTCCACGTGCTCCACAGACTCCATGGGTATGTACAGGCGTCCCAGGTTCCATAGGTTCCACATGTTCTGCAGGCCAGCACAGTTGACATAGGCTCAAAGGGGTCATTCTTCAGTTTAGAAAATGAATAAATAAACTGATTCATTGGCTGCTTTGCACGTGTTGTCACTTAAAATCAAATTCAAGACACTGGTTTCCCAGAACTTTCTGTGAATGCAGCAGTTACTTCAACTTTGAAGGTAAGTAGGATACTTCTTTGGCTGCTATGCACTTGCTTTCACTCACTATGCCAACACACTGCTTTTTCCTAAATCTACACCAATGCAGTAGTGCCTTAACTTTATAAAGGTGTTTTGTTTGCAGCTATACATGTGTTTTCACTAAAAATCATCTTCAAAACACTGGTTTTACTGAACACTCTCTGAATAGAGGAGGTAATTCACGTTTGAAAGTTAAGTAAGAAACTTAATGTGAGGCTGCTATACACTTGCTTTCACTCACAATCTCAAAACCCTGCTTTTACTATGGCTATGTTGCAGTCTCTTTAATTTGGAAATCTAAGCAAGTTTCTTTCTTTTGCAGCTATGCACGTGTATTCACTCAAAATCTACTTCAGAACACTACTTTTCCCTAATGCTGGGTGAATGCAGTCAACTTTTCTGTTTAGAAAACCAAGAAACTTGTTTCATTGGCTGGTTTGCACATGTTTTCACTTAAAATCAACTTCAAGACACTAGTTTCATCTAACTTGAAGAGGTACTTCAAGTTTGAAAAGTAAGTAAGATACTTGTTTGTTTGGCTGCTATGCACTTGCTTTCACTAACTGTGCCAACACCTTGTTTTTTCCTAATGCTACACCAATCCAGTAGTTTCTTCATTTTTCAAATCGAAGTAAGACTTGTGTTTTATTTGGTGCTAAGCATGTGTTTTCACTTAAAATCAACTTCAAAACACTGGTTTTACATGACACTCTGTGATTGCATGAAGTAGTTCATGTTTGAAATTTAAGTAAGATACTTGTTTCTGAGACAGGTATACACTTGTTGTAACCGATGGGGACACATTTGGCTAACTAATACACTTGTTTTCACTCACAATGTCAAAACTATACATTTACTATGCCAATGTTTCAGGTTCTTCAATTTGGAAATGTAAGTAAGTTTCTTACTTTTACTGCTATGCACGTGTTTTCACTTACAATCAATGTCAAAACACTGCTTTTTCCTAATGCTTGGTGAATAGAGTCAATTCTTCAGTTTAGAAAACTAATAAAGGAACTTGTTTTTTTGGCTACTTTTCATGTGTTTTCACTTAAAATCCACTTCAAGACACTGGTTTCACCTAACTCTATATGAATGCAGGAGGTACTTCAAGTTTGAAAGTTAAGTAAGATGCTTGTTTGTTTGGCTGCTATGCATTTGCTTTCACTCACTGTACCAACATACTGTTTTTTCCAATGCTATTCCAGTTCAAATCAACTTCAAAACTGTGCTTTTCCCTAACGCTGTGTAAATGCAATCAATACTTCAGTTTAGTAAACAAATAAAGAAACTTGTTTCAATGGTACTTTGCACATATTTTCACTTAAAATCAACTTAAAGACACTGAATTCAGGTAACTCTCTGTGAATGCAGGAGGTACTTCAAGTTTGAAAGATAATTAAGATCATTTTTATTTGGCTGCTATGCACTTTCTTTCATTCACTATGTCAACACACTGCGTTTACCTAATGCTATGCTAATGCTGCAGTTCCTTCACTTTTCAAATCTAAATAAGATTGATGTTTGTTTTGATGCTATGTACATGTTTACACTTACAATCAACCTCAAAACACTGCTTTTCCCTAACACTTGGTGAATGCATTCTGTTCTTTGGTATAGAGAACCAATAGAGAAACTTGTTTCATTGCCTGCTTTGCACGTGTTTACACTTAAAATTAACTTCAAGACAATGGATTCACCTAACTCTTTGTGAATGCAGGAGGTACTTCAAGTTTGAAAGGTAAGTAGGATCCTTGTTTGTTTGACTGCTATGCATATGCTTTTACTACCTATGGCAAAACATATTTTTCCTGTTGTTATCACAATGCAGTAGTTTCTTTACTTTAAAAACATGAATAATATTTGTGTTTTATTTACTGCCATACATGTGTTTCCACTTACAAACATCGTCCAAACACTGCTTTTACCTAACACTCCTTGAATGAAAGAGGTGCTTCAACTTTGAATGGTAACGTACATGTTTTTTTGAATGCTATGCACTTGATTTCACTCACAATCAATATAAAACAACTGCTTAACCTAATGCTATGTCAATGCAGTAGTTTCTTTACTTTTCAACTCTAAGTAAGTTTTCTGTTTTATTTGCTGCTATGCTTCTGTTTTCATGTACAATTATCTTCAAAACTCTGCTTTTACCAAACATGCTGTGAATGCAGGAAGTAATTAAAGATTTGAAAGTTAAGATACTTATTTCTTTGTCTGCTATACACTTGCTTACTCTCAGCATGTCAAAACCCTGCTTTTACTGTACCAATGCTGCAATTTCTTCACTTTGGAAATCTAAGTAAGATTCGTCTTTCTTTTGTTGCTATGCACGTGTTTTCTCTTGTAATGAACTTTAAAACACTGCCTTTCTGTAATGCTGGGTGAATACAGTCAGCTCTTTGGTTTAGAAACCAAATGAAGAAACTTCTTTCATTAGCTGCTTTGCACGTGTTTTCAGGTACAATCAACTTCAAGACACTGTTTTCACCTAACTCTATGAACGATTGAGATACTTCAAGTTTAATAGGTAAGTGATATACTTGTTTGTTTGTCTGATATGCACTTGCTTTGGCTCACAATGTCAAATCAATGCTTTTACCTAATGCTACACCAAGGCATTGCTCTCTTCACTTTACAATTCAAAATAAGATTTATGTTTCTTTGGCTGATATGCATGTGTTTTCACTTCAATCATCTTCAAAAC
>JAKSZT010053856.1:269949-457087 GCA_026826555.1 Tolypeutes matacus | reverse complement strand
GATTTATACTATTTGGGGTGCGCTCTGCTTCCTGGATCTGCACATCCATCTCTCTCAATAGAGTTGGGAAGTTTTCAGCCATAACTTCCTTCAACATTCCTTCTGTTCCCTTTCCCTTCTCTTCTCTTTCTGGGATGCCCATAATGCATATGTTTGTGCATCTTGCATTATCGGTTAATTCCCTGAGACCATATGGATTTTTTCTATCTTTTTGTCTATCTTTTCTACTATCTCTTTGATTTCAACTGTATTGTCTTCCATATCACTAATTCTTTCCTCTGCCTGTTCAATTCTGCTGCCATGTGGGTCCAGCGTCTTTTTCATTTCTTGACTTGTGTCTTTGTTCGCCATCATATCCATTACCTTTTTAGGTGTGGTAGCTATTTCTTCAGTATGTTCTCCCAGTGTCTTCTTTATATCCTTAATCTCTTCCTTCAGTTCTTTAAGTTGGTCCATGATATTTGTTTGCATAGCTTTGATTAGTTGTTCGATGTACTGCATTGCTTCCTGGTTTTTATTTTGTGGCCTGGACTGGTCCATGTTTTGCAGTTTCTCAGAGTCATTTGTATTTTTCTGTTTCCCTCTGGTCATCATATTATCTTGATGGGTTTGTTCAGTTGATTAGCTTTTCTCTATGCTCTAGAATTTTATTTAGCTGTTGGTTCTGCGTGTGAGTTAAGTTTTCTCTTTGGCAGTTTTTCTTCTTATTTTATTTCCTTGCTTCTTTCTATGTTCCTTTGAAGGCAAAAGGTTAGGGCCAGAGGAATCAAAAGATGTAAGGAAGGTGGAAGGATAATAGAAATATTGATAAAAGTTAGAAGAGGGGCAAAATGAGACTTAATGAGATGAATATTTAACTTGAGTAGGCAGTGTAGAGTACCAGGAAAAAATATGGAGTTCCTACAATGGACTGGGAAAACAAATGGAGGAATATATATATAGTGATTTAGAAGGCTAGAATTATGAGGAGGGAGAGAAATAGTAGAGAAAGGTCTGAAAGGAAAAAGTTAATACTAATAAAAAAAAAGGAAAAAGAAGAAGAAGAAAACAAAATAGATGTGATAGAAATTGACACCCTTAAGTTGTGGGCCTATGAAAAAATGTTGTCTCTAAGAGCCACAACAGAAAACAGAAGGCAGAAACATGCAGGAAGGATAAGCGTTAGTTTGTAATACAGAATCAATATATACAGCGAGTGGGAAATTACTGAATAAGAAGCCCAGCAAAGAAGCGACCAGCTGGCAGCACCTATTAAAAAAAAATAGAAGAAAAATGAAAGGGGGGAGGAAAATGGGAATAATAGCAATAGACCAGAAAGTAACAGAGAGAAACCAAAGATCCACACAGGCAAGCAGTCAAACAGAGCTAAGGGGGGTCAATGATTCCCCTAGGGTCCACGTGGATCCTTCCTGCTTACTTGTGTTTATCAATGAATTTCCCCACAGGGTTCTATATGTAGGTCCTGAAGCAGCTTTTAGCTATTAAACTAAATTAAAAAGAATTTATTTTTCATTTGTTGAGGTGACCTCACTTTTTTTTTAGCCAAATGCAGGACCCAAAATAATTCCTCTTCTAGACCAACCCCCTTACGGAAGGGACCCTAGCTCGGCCCGTGGAAATTAATCAAGCACGTCCCACTTTCCGGACTCCCCAGGTTAGCTGAAACTCTGATGTTAGTCAGTGAGGAGTGCTAAAGATGGCGAATTCCGACCCTTCTGAGGCCGAGCTCCATCGTCACCGGGCTGCTCAGTAAATCAGTTTTAGTGCAGATTCGCGTCTGCTCTCAGCCTGGTGCTGCTTCAGTTCGGCTTATCTGCTCCCCAAAGCCACGGGGCAGTGCAGGCAGCCAGATCAATGTCTAAAAATATAAAATACCCTTCCCTGTATTCCAACCGAACCCTCCCTTCTTTGGGAAGTGTCCCTTCCTCCTGGCTCCACAGCGGCCCGTGTCTTATCCCTGGTTGGCTAGGGAAATCAGCTCCGTTTCCCGACCAAAATCCCCCCTCCGGCTCACCGGGTGCTGACTAGCTCGTTTGTTCTGTTCACACAAGGTCCAAGGGGCGCCAGGCAGCCAGCTCCCCAGAAAATTAAAATTTTTCGCCACGCCCGCAGCTCCCAATGGCCGTTTTATTTTTTTTTTCCCTAACCGCGGGGCCCTGCCACCTGTGCCAACCTCCACCGGCAGCCTCAAAACTCACGAAATCTCCACCGTTCGGTCCACGCCACCGATCCACGCAGATAGATGTCCCAAGCTTCTCACTCCACGCGTGCACAGCACAGACCCCCAGGCAGGACCCCGTCCACAATCCGCCTCGCTCTGGGAGTTTGCAGTGTGCGCCCTCCTACACCAACGCCATCTTGCCGCCCATCAATATACTTATTGATTTCACTTGCAATTCCTTCCTTGACCCACCGAATATTTAGGAGTGTGTTGTTAGTCTCCACACATTTGCAAATTTACTTTTTTCCTGTCTGTTATTTATTTGTAGTTTCACTCCAAATAATCTGAGAAGGTGCTTTGTATGATTTCAATGTTTTAATATTTATTGAGAGCTTCATTGTGACCTAACATGTGGTCTATCCTGGAGAGAGATCCATGGGCACTTGTGAAGAATGTATAACCAGCTGAGTTTAGATTCAGTGTTCTGTATATGTCTGTTAGGTCTAACTTGTTTATCATATTGTTCAAGTTCTCTGTTTCCTTGTTGATCTTCTGTCTAGTTGTTCTATCTAATGATGTGAGAGGGGTGTTGAATTTTCTGATGATTATTGTAGAAAAGTCTATTTCTCCCTTCAGTTATGCCAGAGTTTGGCTCATATGTTTTAGGGCACCATGATTATTTGCGTAGATTTTTATGACTGTTATATCTTCCTGGAGGATCGTCCCTTTTATTAATATATAATGGCCCTTTGTATCTCTTATCACATTTTTGCATTTAAAGTCTGTTTTGTCTGATATTGGTATAGCTGCCCCTGCTCTTTTCTGTTTACTATTCACTTGGAGTACCTTTTTCCAACCTTTTACTTTCAACCAGCTTTTATCCCTGGGTCTTAGGGGAGATTCTTGCAAGCAGCATATGGACGGCTCATGTTTTTTATCCATCCTGTCAGCCTGTATTTTTTGATTGGGAAATTTAATCCGTTCATATTCAGTGATATTACTGAAAATGCACTATTTATTTCAACCATTGTATTCTTTGGTTTTCATATGTCATCTTGTTTTTGTCCCTCTTTTTACTCTTTTGGTTATTCTTTCTGTTCTTATTTCTTCTATACCCTCCTCCAAGCCTCTATGTCTTGTCTTTTTCTTTCAGGTTCTAAGGCTTCCTTTAATATTTCCTGCAAAGATGGATTCTTTTTTGCAAACTCTCTTAGTTTCTTTTTGTTTGGGAATATTTTATACTCACCTTCATAGTTGAAGGACAATTTTGCTGGATAAAGAATCTTGGCTGGCAGTTTTTCTCTTTCAGTTTCCTAATTGTACCATACCACTGTCTTCTCGCCTCCATGGTTTCTGAAGAGAAATTTGCACTAAGTCTTACTGGACGTCGTTTTTACATGATCGTTTGCTTTTCTCTTGCTGCTCTGAGAATTTTCTCTTTATCATTTACATTTGTCATTTTGAATAGTATGTGTCTTGGCGTAGGTCTGTTTCGATTTATTCTCATTGGGGTATGGTGTGCTTCTTGGACATGTAAGTTCATTTCTTTTGTGAGAGTTGGCAAGTTTTCAGCTATTATTTCTTCAAATACTCTTTCTACCCCTTTCCTTTCTCTCCCCCTTCTGGAACTCCCATGACACATATGTTGTTGCGTTTTTGTGTTGTCATTCAACTCTCTAAGCCCCTGCTCAATTTTTTCCATTCTTTTCTCTCTGTGTTCTTTTCTTTCTTCAATTTTAGCTGCTCTGTCTTTGGTATCACTTATTCTTTCTTCTATCATTTTGAGTCTGCTGTTGTATGCCTCAAATGTGTTTTTCACTTCACATATTGTGTCTTTCATTCCCATGAACTCCATTACTTTCCCCTTCAGGATTTCAAATTCTTCTTTGTGTTCGCTCAATGTCTTCTTGATGTCATTTATCTCTTTAACTAAATTTGATTGTGGAAATTTGTGTTCATCTCATTGATTAGTTCTTTCAAATTCTGCATCTCTTCTGGAACTTTGATGTGTTACTTTTCTTGAGCCATGTCTTCTATTTTCTTTTTAGTATGGATTTTTCTTTTTTGCTTGTGTTTAGGCATCTGGTTTTTACTGTATTTTACTTAGATGCTCAATCTCTTTCTCTTTTATAAGATTTTAGTGGCAGGAAACTGTGAGTTACCACAACTCTTTGATTTTTGGCTCAACCTTGATTGTTAAGATTGTCCTCTTGGTTGCTCAAAACTGGGCACTGGACCCAGTAATTGGCTGTAGAGTCATTTCCTAGGGCCTTTGGCAGGGAGGTTATAGAGAACAGGAAAACCTCTCCTATTTAGTTTTCTTATGTGCACTTCCTTGGTCTGTCAGGAAATGGAGCTCGTGGGAATCTCTCAATTCAATGCCTGGTTCGAGTGTGTTTATTGCGACACAGACCAGATCAATGTCATAGAGCTTCCTGTCTGGGGGCTAAGAGCCTTTTAATTCTAACTTTATGAGACAGTTCTCCAGTCTTCTCTGGTAGCCTGCTCCCTTTTCCCAGATAGGAAATATTTCCTCTCCCCTCTGAATCCTCAACAATCAGTTCCTGTTAGCAGCAGAGGAGATTGGGAGGTTTGTATATCTTTAGCCCCTTGCAGACTCCAAGACAAACAATGCCGCAGCCCAACCCGGCCTGGAAGGGCTCTTGGGACAGGGCAGACCAAACCTGTGAGTCAAAAGCAGTGTCAGCTCCAGGATCTCTCACCCATCTCCTGTGGAGTCCTCAACAATTAGTCCAGGCTAGAAGAAGAGGTTGCAAGGGTCAGATTTCTCCAGTCCTTCATAGGCTCCTAGGGCAAACCACCATGTGGAAGGGTCTGTGATGCTTTGCAGCCCAAATTTTCAGGTCAGAACCTGAGTCAGCCTAAGGTTGTGTCCATCTCTTTCCCCTTTCTGGGAGTGGTAGGTCCCTGGAGCAACCTTTGTCTGTAGTTGCAGCCCCAGAAGCCAGAGAATTCCAAAGAGTGTGAGAGAGGGTGCCAGCAGCTGCAGCCGATGCTGGTTCCAACTCATGGTTCTGGTTCTGTTGTCGTGATTTCCCTCTTTTGTCCCTCTCTCTTCTTGGTGAAGTGCAGCCTTCCCTTGGTTTCCTAAACCCTTGAACATAATTTTCAGGGCTGTTTCAGACTGTTCTCCAGCTATTTTTCTGGAGAAGAGATTCCTGTGTCTTACTAATATGCCATCTTACCGGAAGTCCCTTCTTCATGTTTCTAAAGTAAGAAAGATACTTGTTTCCTTGCCTGTTATGACCTTGTCTTCACTTACAGCCAATGTCAAAACACCACTTTTACCTAACCCTATGCCTATGCCCTATGGATCCTGTGAATCCAGGATCTTCTTCACGTATGTAGAGTAGTAAAGATACTTATTTCCTTACCTGGCATGCCATTGTTTTTCACTTAAAACCAATTTCAAACCACCGGTTTTACATAATGGTATACCAATGCAGTAGTTTCCTCACTTTGGAAATTTAAGTAAGATTTGTGTTTCATTTATGCTATGCATGTGTTTTCACCTACAATCACCTTCAAAGCACTGGTTTTTAACTAACACTCTGGGAATTCATGTGGTACTTCATCTTTGAAAGGTAAGTAAGACCCTTGATTCCCTGGAGTTTTGCTCTTGCTTTTATTCACAATGTCAAAACCCTATTTTACATAATGCTCAGTCAAAGAACTTGTTCTTCACTTTTGTAAAATATATAAGATACTTCTTTCCTTGGCTGCTATGCACTTGTTTTCACTTATAACCAATGTCAATACACTGCTTTTTCTATGCCAATGCTGGATTTACTTCACTTTTGAAATCTATGGATAATTCTAGATTCTTTTGCTGCTATGCACGTGTTTTCACTTACAATCAACTTCAAGTCACTGCTTTTCCCTAAAGCTCAGTGAATGCATCTGGTGTTTCAGTTTAGAGAACCAATAAAGGAACTTGTTTCATTGGCTTCTTTGCACCGTGTTTTCACTTACAATCAACTTCAAGACTCTGGTTTCACTTAACACTCTGAATGCAGGAGGTACATCAAGTTTGAAAGGAAAGTAAGATACTTGTTTGTTTGGCTGCTATGCACTTCCTTTCATTCACAATTAATATCAAAACACTGGTTTTACCTAATGTTATTCCAATGCAGTTGTTTTCTCAGGTTTCAAAACTTAGCAAGATACTCATTTCATTGGCACCTATGCACTTATTTGCAGTTACAATTAACTTCACAATCCTGGTTTTAACCTAAAACTCTTTGAATCCAGGAGGTTTTTCACGTTTGTATAGTAAGAAATATATTTGTTTCCTTGTCTGATATGCTCTTGTTATCACTTACAACCAATGTCAAGACAACAGTTTTACCAAACACTATGCCAATGAAGTAGTTTCTTCACTTTTGATATCTAAGTAAGATTTGTGTTTCATTTGCTGCTATGCATGTGTTTTCACTTACAATCATATTCACACCACTGGTTTTACCTAACACTGTGAATACATGAGGTGCTTCATCTTTGAAAGGTAAGTAAGATACTTGTTTCCCTGGCTGCTATGCAATTGCTTTCACTCACAATGTCAAAACCCTGCTTTTACATAATGCTCTGTCAAAGCAGAGGTTCTTCACTTTTGTAAAGTATATAAGATACTTCCTTCCTTGGCTGCTATGCACTTATTTTAACTTATAACCAATGTCAATACACTGCTTTTACTCTGCCAATGCTGCAGTTACTTCTGTTTTGAAATCTAAGTAAGATTCTAGTTTATTTTTCTGCTATGCATGTGTTTTCACTTACAATCAACTTCAAGTCACTTCTTTTCCCTAAAGCTCAGTGAATGCAGTTGATTCTTCAGTTTACAGAGCCAATAAAGAACTTGTTTCATTGACTGCTTTGCACGTGTTTTCACTTACAATCAACTTCAAGACAGTGATTTCACCTAACACTCTGTGAATGCAGGAGGTACACCAAGTTTGAAAGGAAAGTAAGATACTTGTTTGTTTGGCTGCTATGCACTTGCTTTCACTCACAATCAATGTATAAACAATGGTTTTACCTAATGCTATGCCAATATCATCGTTTTTTCAGATTTCAAATCTAAGCAGGATAAGCATTTGATTGGAAGCTATGCACTTGCTTGGAGTTACAATCAAATTCACAATCCTGGTTTTAACCCAAAACTCCGTGAATCCAGGAGGTTCTTCACGTTTGTATAGCAAGAAATATATTTGTTTCCTTGGCTGCTATGTCATTGTTATCACTTACAATCAATTTCAAAACAACACTTTTACATAACGCTATGCCAATGTAGTAGTTTCATCACTTTTGAAATCTAAATAAGATTTGTATTTCATTTGCTCCTATGCATGTGTTTTCAGTTACAATCACCTTCAAACCACTGGTTTTACCTAAAACTCTGTGAATTCAATAGGTACTTCCTCTTTGAAAGGTAAGTAAGATACTTGTTTCCCTGGCTGCTATGCAATTGCTTTCAATCACAATGTCAAAACCTAGCTTTAACCTAATGTTCTGCCAATGTGGGTGTTCTTCACTTTTCTAAAGTAAATCAGATATTTATTTCCCTGGCTGGTATGCAAATATTTTCACATACAACCGATGTCTAAACACTGCTTTTTCTATTCCAATGCAGCAGTTTCTTCAATTTGAAATCTTAGGAAGAGTCTTCTTTATATTGCTGCTATGCACGGGTTTTCACTAACAATCAATTTCAAAGCAATGCCTTTCCCTAATGCTCGATGAATGCTGTTGGTCCTTCACTTTAGAGAACCAATAGAGGGACTTGTTTCCTTGGCTCCTTAACACGTGTTTTCACTTATAATTCAGTTCAAAACACTGGTTTCACATAAATATATGTGAATGCAGAAGGTACTTCAAGTTTGAACGTTAAGTAAGATACTTCTTAGTTTGGCTGCTATGCACTTGCTTTTACTCACAATCAATGTCATAACACTGCTTTTACCTAGTGCTTTTCCAATGTCATGTTTTCTTCACTTTTAAAAACTAAACATGATACTCATTGCATTGTCAGGTATGCACTTGCTTGGGATACAATCAACCTCAAAATCCTGGTATTAACCAAAAGCTCTGTGAGTCCAAGGGGTTCTTCACCTTTGAAACATAAGAAATATACTTGTTTCCTAGGCTGCTATGCCGTTGTTTTCACTTACAATCAATGTCAAAACATCACTTTTACCTAATGGTATGTCAATGCAGTAGTTTGTTCTTTTTAGAAATCTATGTAAGATATGTGTTTCATTTGCTGTTATGCATGTGTTTTCATTTACAATCACCTTCAAAAAACTTATTTTATCTAATGCTCTGGGTGCATTATCACGTGGTACTACATCTTTGAAAGGTAATTAATAACCTTGTTTCCATGGCTGCTATGCAATTGCTTTCACTCACAATATCAAACCCTGCTTTTACCAAATGCTCTGCCAGTGCAGAGTTTCTTCACTTTTGAAAAATAAAGAAGATATTTCTTTCCATGTTTGCTTTGCACTTGTTTTCACATACAACCAATATAAAACATTCCTTTTTCTATGCCAATGCAGCCATTTCTTCACTTTTGAAATCTAAGGAGGATTCCAGGTCCTTTTGCAGCTATGCACGTGTTTACATTTAAAATTATCATCAAAGCACTGCTTTTTCCCAACACTGAGTGAATGATGTCGGTTCTTCAGTTTAGAGAACCAATAAGGAAACCTGTTTCCTTGGCTCCTTTGCACCTGTTTGCATTTACAATGAACTTCAAACACTGGATTCACCTAACTATCTGTAAATGCAAGAGGTACCTCACGTTTGAATGGTAGATAAGATTTTTTTCAGCTACTATGCAATTGCTTTCTCTCACATTGTCAAACGCTTCTTTTACCAAATGCTCTGTCAATGCAGTGGTACTTCACTTTTCTAAAGTAAATAAGATATTTATTTACGTGGCTGCTTTGCACTTGTTTTCACATACAACCAATATCAAAACACTGCTTTTTCTATTCCAATGTAGCAGTTTCTTCGGTTTGAAGTCTTAGGAAGATTCTACTTTCTTTTGCTTCTATGCACGTATTTTCACTAACAATCAACTTCAAAGCAATACTTTTCCCTAATGCTTGGTGAATGCAGTTGGTTCTTCACTTTAGAGAACCAGTAAAGAAACTTGTTTCATTGGCTGCTTTGCACCTGTTTTCACTTACAATGACTTTTAAGACACTGGTTTCACCTAACTCTCTATGAAGGCAGGAGGTACTTCTAGTTTGAAAGGTCAGCAGTATACTTGTTAATTTAGCTGCTGTTCACTTGCTTTCACTAACAATCAACGTAAAAACACTGTTTTTACCTAATGCTATGCCAATGCAGTGGTTTCTTCAGTTTTCAAACCTAAGCATGTTACTCATTTCATTGGCAGCTATGCAATTCTTAGAGATACAATCAACTTAAAAATCCTGGTTTTAACCTAAAGCTCTCTGAGTTCACGAGGTTCTTCACATTTGTAAGTAAGAAATATTCTTGTTTCTGTACGTGCTATGACCATGTTTTCACTTAAAGCCAATGTCAAAACACTGCATTTACCTAATGCTAGGCCCAATGTAGTTCTTTCTTTCACTTTAGAATTCTAAATAAGATTTGTGTTTAATTTGCTGCTGTGCAAGTGTTTTCACTTACAATCACTGTCAGAACACTGGTTTTACCTAACACTCTGTGAATGCAGGAAGTACTTCAACTTTGAAAAGTAAGTAACATACTTGTTTTCCTGACGGCTATGCACTTGCTTTCACTCACAATGCTAAAACCCTGCTTTTACCTAAAGCTATGCCAATGCAGAGGTTCTTCACTTTTGTAAGGTAAATAAGATACTTATTCCCTTGGCTGATATGCCCTTGTTTTCACTTACAACCAATATCAAAGCTCTGCTTTTTTTGAAGTCAATGTTGCAGTTACTTCACTTTTAAAATCTGAGTTAGTTTCTCATTTCTTTTGCTGCTAAGCACGTGTTTCCTCTAACAATCACCTTCAAAGCACTGCTTTTCTGTAATGGTCGGTGAATGCATTCAGTTCTTCAGTTTAGAGAAAGGGTATAGAAACTTATTTCACTGGCGGCTTTAAACCTGTTTTAACTTACAGTCTACTTTAAGGCACTGGCTTCATCCAACTCTCTATGAATGCAGGAGGCACTTCAAGATTGAAATGTAAGTAAGATTCTTGGCTGTTTCGCTGCTATGCACTTGCTTTCACTCACAATCAATGTCAAAACACTGCTTTTATATAATGTTATGCCACTGCAGTGGTTTCTTCAGTCTTCAAACTAAAGAGGATATTCATTTCATTAGCAGCTTTGCACTTTTTGGAATTTCAATCTACTTTAAAAGCCTGGTTTTAACCTAAAGCTCTGTGAAACCTGAAGGTTCTTTACGTTTGTAAAGTAATAAAGATGCTTCTTTCCTTGGCTGTTAGGCCTTGTTTTCAGTTACAAGCACTGTCAAAACACTGCTTTTACCTAATGGTATACTAATGCAGTGGATTCTCTAGTTTTCAAAACTAACAAGATACTAATTTTTTGGCTGCTATGAACTTGCTTGGAGTTACAACCACCTTCAAAACCCGGGCTTTAATCAAAAATCTCTGTGAATCCAGGATCTTCTTCACGATTGTAAAGTCAGGAACATACTTGTTTTCTTGCCTGCTATGCCATTGTTTTCACTTACAAGTAATGTCAAAACACCGCTTTTACCTAACACTAAGCCAATGTAGTAGTTTCTTCACTTTTGAAATCTAAGTAAGGTTTGTGATTCATTTACTGCTATGCATGGTATTTTTTTACAATCACCTACAAAACTGGTTTTACCTAACACTCTGTGAATGCAGGACGTACTTCATCTTTGAAAGGTAAGTAAGATACTGTTTTCCCTGTCTGCTATGCACTTGCTTTCACCCACAATGTAATAACTCTGCTTTTTCTTAATGCTCTGCCAAAGCAGAGGTTCTTCACTTCTGCAAGTAAATAATATACTTCATTCCTTGGCTGTTATGCCCTTGTTTTCACTTACAACCAATATCAAAACACTGCTTTTCTAAGGCAATGCTGCAGTTCCTTCACTTTTGAAATCTATGTAAGATTCTAATTTGTTTTGCCCCTATGCACGTGCTTTCACTTACACTCAACTTCAAAACACTGCTTTTCCCTAAAGCTCGGTGAATGCAGCCGGTTCTTCAGTTTAGAGAACCAATAAAGAAACTTGTTTCATTGGATCCTTTGCATGTGTTTTCACTTACAATGAACTTCAAGACACTGGTTTCACCTAACACTTTGTAAATGCAGGAAGGACCTCAAGTTTGAACAGTAAGTAAGATTTTTTTTTTGGCTGCTCTGCCCTTGCTTCCACTCACAATCAATGTCAAAACACTGCTTTTACATAATGCTATGCCAATGCAGTGGTTTCTTCATTTTTCAAAATAAGAAGGATACTCATTTCATTGGCTGCTATCCACTTCTTTGGAGTTACAATCAACTTAAAAATCCTGGTTTTAACCTAAAAGTCTGGGAACCCCTGAGGTTCTTCACGTTTGTAAAGGAAGAAAGATATTTGTTTCCTTGGTTGCTATGCCCTTGTTTTCATTTACAACCAATGTCAAAACAATGCTTTAACCTAACACAATGCCAAAGCAGTACCTTCTTCACTTTTGAAATCTAAGTAATGTTTGTTTTTCATTTACTGCTATGCATGTGTTTTCACTTACGGTCACCTTCCAAACACCGGTTTTACCTAAAACTCTGTGAATGGAGGAGATACTTCATCTTTTATAGGGAATGAAGATACTTGTTTCCCTGACTACTATGCACTTCCTTTCACTCACTATGTCAAAACTCTGCTCTTTCCAAATGCTCTGCCAATGCAGAGGTTCTTCACTTTTGTACAGTTTATAAGGTATTTCTTATGTGGCTGCTTTGCCTTCACAGGATTCATGGGCCTACATAACGTCCATGGGCTCCATGGGATCCACATGTTCCTCAGGCCTGCACAGTTGACATAGGCCCTACAGTGTCTATAGAACTGTTAGGCTCCACAGGCCTCCAAGGGCTCCACAGGTTTCCCAGGCCTGCATATGTAGCATGGGCTCCACAGGGTCCTCAGGCCTGCACAGTCTCCAAAGACCTCCATGTATTTCACAGTGTGTAGGGGCACCATCAGCTCCATGTGTTCCACAGGCCTCTATATTCTCACAGACTTCACAGTCTCCCTGAACTTCAGGGGACTGCACAGGCTCCACAAGCCTCCTTGGGCTCCATAGTACCCATTGGCAGTTATTCCATTGCCTGGAGTTACAGCTTCATGGGCCTGCAGAGGCACCACAGGCCTCTACAGGCAATGCATGCCCCATGTGCTCCATGGCTTCTGAAGCCTCCATGACATCCATGTACCTGCACAGTCTCCACAGGCTCCCCAGTCTCCACAATTCCATGAGCATGCACAGCCAGAAAAGCTCCATGGCCCTAATTGGCTCCACAGACTCCACAGTTCTCCCTGTGATTCTCAATCTCCTCAGCCTCCACAGACTCCACAGCTCCATGGGCATGCATAAGCTCCATGTACTCCATGGAATCCACATTCCTCCATGGGCTCAACAAACCATGCCACCACCATGAGCCTGCACTGGCTCCATGGCCTCCATGAGATATAGAGGCTGTGCAGGGTCCACAGGTTCCATGGGTTCCATGGGTTCCATGGGCTCCTGTTGCTCCACAGGCTCCACATGTTCCACAGGCCTGCACAGGTGCCATGGGCTCCATGGGTTCTATAGGCCTAAACAAGCTCCACAGGCTTTCATGTGCTCCACAGGTTCACCAGTACTGCATAAAACTATGTACTCCACAGGGTCCTCTGACCTGCACAGGCTCCACAGGCTTCCACAGGTTTCACATCCTTCATGGGCTCCATCATCTCCATGGTTTCCATATTCTGTATAGTGTCCTTGGGCTACATACCTCAACATGCTCCATGGACCCCATGGCCTCAATGAGCTCCACAAGATCCACAGGCCTGTACAGG
This sequence comes from Tolypeutes matacus, assembly GCA_026826555.1. Taxonomy (NCBI): domain Eukaryota; kingdom Metazoa; phylum Chordata; class Mammalia; order Cingulata; family Chlamyphoridae; genus Tolypeutes; species Tolypeutes matacus. The sequence continues at coordinate 443,863 of JAKSZT010053856.1, read as the reverse complement.
CTCCACAGTCTCCCTGGGCTTACATAGGCTACAGAGGCTGCATAGGCTTTGAGAACTCCATGGTTTCCACAGACTTCATGGTCTCCATGGCATCATCAATTCCACAGGTCTTAACAGGCTCCCCAGGCCTCTACAGGCTCCATTGAAACTAAGGTCTCCACAGGTCTGCATAGGCTCCATTGGTTCCACAGTTTCCACAGGCTTTGTGGGCCTCCACAGGCTCCAAAGGCCCCAGAGTCTCCACTTGCCTACTCAGCCTCCACAGTCTCCGTGGAATCGCTGGTCTGAAAATGCAGCACATGCTCCAAAGTAATCAATGGACTCTAGGGACGTGCATAGGCTCCACAGGACTCAAAGGGATACATAGACTCTACAGACTCCATGGGCTCCACGTGCTCCACAGGCTCCATGGGTATGCATATGCGCTACATGCTCCAGAGTCTCCACGGGCTCCATGGGCTTCACATGCCTCACAGGGTCTATGGCTATGCATAGTCTCCACAGGCTACACTAACTCCACAGGCTATACAAGCTGCACAGCCTCCACGTGCTCCCAGGCTCCATGGGCCTGCACAGCCTGCATGGTCTCCAAGGGCATCAAAAACTCAACAGTTGCCATGGGCTCCATGACCTCGAACACCTCCATGGAATCCACATGGCTTCACAATCTCCAGAGGCTTCTGAGTCTCCACAGTCTCGTTGAGCCTGCACAGACCTCAGTCTCCATGGCCCAAAATAGGCTCCAGACACCCCTCAGGCTTCCACATGATCCTCAGATTTTTCAGATTCTACAGCCTCCATAATCTTCTTAGGTCTACCTAACCTACATGGGCTCCATGGGATCCACTTTCCTCCATGGCCTCAACAGGCTCTGCCAGCACCATGAGACTGTAGAGGCTCCGTGGCCTCCATTAGATATAGAGGTTCTGCAAGCTCCACAGGCTCCATGGTTTCCACGAGCTCCATGGGCAACTGTGGCTCCACAGGCTACATAGGTACCACAGGAATGAACTGTTGTCATAGGCTCCATGGGGTCTATAGGTCTGTAGATACTCCACAGGCCTCCATGGGATTCACAGGATTGTAGAGGTTCCATGGTCTCCAGAGTTTCCTCAGCACTGCATAGGCTCCACAATCCTCCACGGGTTTCACAGCTTCCATTGGTTCCATCCACTCCATGGATTCTACAGGCCTTTATATTCTTACAGACTTCAAGGATTCCCTGTCATTCATGGGACTTCACAGGCTCCACAGACTTCCTTGGGCCCCATAGTCTCCATGGGCTCCTCAGGCACTGTGGTTTCCTCAAACTACACCAGATCCACGGACTCCATGGGCTTAACTTGTTGCACAGGTACCATTGGGCTACACAGCATCCATGAGCTCCATGGGCTCCACAACTCCAGGGGCTCCACAGGTGTCAAAGTATTTCATGACTTAACAGTATCCACATTCTCTGTAATGTGGATAATGTTGGGCTCCATACCTCAACAGGATCCATGAGCCCCAAGGGATCAACAAGCTCCACAGCATCCATAGGCCTCTACAGGCTCCACAATCTTCCTGGGCCTGTACAGGCTTCAAGGGCTCCATGGGCTTTGTGATCTCCATGGTATTGACAGACTTCATGGGCACCATGGCCTCAAACACCTCCACAGCCCTGCACATAATCCACAGGCTGCTAATGACTCCATGGGCTCCATGGGCTCCAAGGACTCCACAGATCTGCATAGGCTCCATTGATTATACAGGCTCCACAGTCTTCATGGGATTCCACAGGCTCCAAAGTCCCCACAGTTCCACTGACCTTCACAGGCTTCACAGTCTCCGTGGAATCTATGGTCTTCACAGGCAGCACATGGTCCACAGGTGTCAGTAGCTTATAGGGGCCTCAAAGGTTACATAGACCTCCACAGGCTGCATGACTCCACAGGCTCCATAGGCTGCTTGTGTTCCATGAGCTGCATGGGTATGCACACTCACCACAGGCTCCACTGTCTCCACAGTCTCAATGGGTTACAAGTTCTCCACAGGCTGCAGGGGTATTCACAGTGTCCAGAGGCTCCACTAACTCCACAGGCTCTACAGGGTCTACAGGCTCCACGTGCTCCACAAGATCCATGGGCACAAACAGGCTGCATGGGTCCAAGGTCTTCAAATGATAATCAGACTCCATGGGTGTGCAGAGGCTCCACAGGCCTCCAGGGGCAATGCATATTCCATGGGCTCCATGACCCCCAAGGGCTCCGTGGCATTTATATGATTTCACAGTCTCCAGAAGATTCCCAGTCTCCAGAGACTCCATGAGCCTGCACAGACCTCAAACACTCAATGGCCTAAAATGGGATCCACAAAACCACAGGCCTCCAAATGATCCTTTAGACTCTAACACCTCCACAGTGTTCATGGGATTCCATAATCTCCATGGGCTCCACGGAATTCACATTAATCCATGGCCTCAACAGGCTCTGACAGCACCATGAGCCTGCCCAGTCTCCATTGCCTAGATGACATATGGAGCCTCTGCAGGCTCCACATGCTCCATGGGTTCCATGGGCTCCGTGAGTTCCAGTAGCTTCACAGGTTCCACGTGTTCCACAGGCCTGCACAGTTGCCATAGACTCCTTTGGGTCTATAGGCCTCTACAGTCTCCACAGGCTTCATGGGATCCACAGGCTACTAGTCCTCCACAGGCACCATGTGTATACACAAGCTTGACAGGCTCAACAAGCCCTACAGGTTCCATGGGCCAGCACAATCTGCATGGTATCCATGGGCTTCAAAGGCTAAACAGACTCCATGGGCGTGCAGAGGCTCCACAAGCCTCCAGAGGCAATCATGCTCCATGGGCTCCATGACCACCAAGGCCTCCATGGCATTCATTTCGCTTCACAGTCTCCAGAGGAACTGTAGTCTCCACAGGCAACTTGAGCCTATACATTACTTTCAAGCTCCATGGCCCACAATGGGCTGCACAGACTCCACAGTCTTCCACATAATTCTAAGCTTCTTCAGATGCTACAGCCTCCACAGGTCATGGGCCTACCTACCCTCCATGGGCACCAAGGTATCCACATTCCTCCATGGCCTCAACAGGTTCTGCTGGCACTATGAGTCTGCACAGGCTTCATGGCCTCCATGAGATTACAGTCTCTGCACCTTCCACAGCCTCCATGGTATCCATGGTATCCATGAGTTCCAGTGGCTCCATAGGCTGCATATGTTCTGCAGGTCTTCAAAGTTGCCATGGGCAACTTCTCAAAAGAATGCTTCTTTCAACTGTCCTTTGCCTTGCCTTTTATATCCAATTCCCCACACACTAAGGGGTGGGACCCAACGCCCTAATCCTAACCTAATCATACCCAGATTAACAGATCAGTTTACAAGCATGATTCAATTATATTTTTGGAATTCATAATTACATCAAACTGCCACATTCCACCCTCTGAATTCCAAAAATACAAATCAGTAACAATCCAAGTACAAAATCATATCAAAATCATTTTAAAGAAATACAGTTTGTCTTCAGGCAAAATCCCATCTGCTATAGACCTCTGAATCTTACAAAACCATTTAACTGCTTCCAATACACAAATGGAGAGACAAAAGACAAATATTTTCAATAGTATAAGGAGAAATTGGGATGTTAAACATGAGTCATGGATCCTCTACAGTTCAGTAAACCTGCAGGGCACCCTCCATTCGATTTCAAAGTCTGAGAGTCATTCTTAAGACGACGGTTTCATCTCCTTGGGGCCACATGGGAACCCACCCTTTCCACAGACTTACCTGACGGCCGTTTTCTTGGTTCCACCCTCATCAAGCATCTGGCTGTCGACCAAGCTCCAGACCTCACCCTCCAAGAGTGTTGGGGTGATTGCCACACCTTACCCAATCTTTGGGTTATAGTCTTAGCCCCCTTAGTACACTGAGGTGAAGACAACATTCCCCCTAACTTTTGGCATACAGGTTCAACCCTTTCAAAGCAACGAGTTGACCACCTGGATTTCCCTAACCTTTGGCATAAAGGCTCAACTCTCAGAGCAATGAGTTAACCACTTGGCCCTCCCTAATCCATGGGGGACAGGTACACCCCTCTCAGGCCAATGGGGTGTTGACCTTAACCACCCTAATATTTATGGAATATGCTCCACCCTCCCTGCACCCTGGGGTGGCAAAACTCTTCCTGAACATCGGATAGGGACATCCTCCCTGTTCAACTGCTGGGGAAAACTCACCCTCTCTGTATATATGGGTGGGGCTCCTCTCTTGGCCCAAGGAGATATCTTAATCCCAGATCTCTGCTTCCACGGTTTTCTTCTTAAATCTTTTGCTCCTTCAGTCTCTCCTTTCCATGTTCTCTTTTTGTCCAAGCTGACAGTGGTTCTGTTCATACAACATTCTCAAAAACTTTGTTGGTTTAGCATGCAAGAAGCAGGGGTTCAAGCCATCAGACAGTAAGGCTTTCCACAAGTCTTTCCGAGAAAACTGCATGAGTTCCAAGTTTAGTAGTCTTCAAATAGGGCATTTTCATCTGGGGATTTGATTTCTGGAAACTTGGAAGTTCCAGAATTAGTTTCTGTTTTCTTTGTGCCCAAAAGTTCAGTCCTTTGTGTATTTCTCTCATCTAGTATTTTGCTATAAGCTGCAAGGAGAAGCCAAGCCACCTTCTCCAATTTTACCTTGGAAAGTTCTTCAGTTAAATGCTCCAGTTCGCCATTTTTAAATTCTGTCTTCCATATAACACCAGGAGTTAATCTTGCTAAGATCTTTGCAACTTTAAAACATGGATCAACTTTCCTCCAGTTTCTAATAATAGTTTCATCATTTACTTCTAAGGCATCATAAAAAGTCTCTTTAGTGTCCATATTACTATCAGCAATTTCTTCAAAGCGATTTAGGCCTTTTTCATCCAGCATTTCACAATTCCCCCAAAAATACCCCTTACCCATTTATAAAACCATTCCAACATTTAGGTATATGGAAAAGCACTCCCCCACTCCTCGGTACCAAATTCTGTATTAGTCAGCCAAAGGGGTGCTAATGTAAAACACCAAAAATGGGTTGGTCTTTATAAAGGGTATTTATTTGGGGTAGAAGTCCACAGATACCAGGCCATAAAGCATTAAGTTTCTTCTCTCACCACAGTCCATTGCCATGTGTTAGAGCAAGACAGTTGCCGGCGTTTGCCAGGGTTCAGACTTCTGGGTTCCTCTCTTCCCAGGGTTGCATTTCTGTCCGGGCTTAGCTCCTGGTTCCTCCAAAAGGTCAGCTGGCTCCTGTTTCCTCCACAAGGTCAGCTGTATACAATCAAGAGAACGGCTTGCTTCTCTTCTCCTGGGGCCTTCTTTCCAATATCAAAACTGCTTCTCAATTGACTACTTCAACTGTCCTTTGCCTTGCCTTTTATATCCAATTCTCCACCCACAAATTGGTGGGGCCCAACCCCCTAATCCTAACCTAATCATGTCCACTAATCATGCCCAGATTAACAGATCAGTTTAAAAGCATGATTCAATTATATTTTTGGAATTCATAATTACATCAAACTGCCACAGCTGCTATGCACTTGCTTTCACTTACAATGTCAAACAATGCTTTTACTTAATGTTATGCCAATGCAGTGGTTTCTCAAGTTTTATAAACTAAGGAAAATATTCATTTTATTGGCAGGTATGCACTTGGTTGGAGTTACGGTCACCTTAAAAACACAGGTTTTAATATAAAGCTCTGTAAATCCAGGATCTTCTTCACGTATGTAAAGTAGTAATGATACTTGTTTCCTTACCTGCTATGCTGTTGTTTTCACTTAAAATCAATGTCAAAATACTGCTTTAACTCAACGCTAAGCCAATGCCATATTTCCTTCACTTTAGAAATCTAAATAAGATTTTGTTCAATTTGCTGCTATGCTTGTGTTTTCACTTACAATCATCTTCAAAACATTGGTTTTACCTAATACTCTGTGAATACTTTAGGTATTTCCACTTTAAAAGTTAAGTAAGATAGAAACTTTATCACCACTGAATATATCTTTTTAAAGTTTTTAAAAATTAAAAAAAAAATTAAGTAAGATCTTGTTGTCCCTCATTGCTGTGCACTAGCTTTCACTCACAATATCAAAAGCCTGCTTTTACCTAATGCTATGCCAATGCAGTGGTTTCTTCAGTTATCATCTAAGCAGGATACTCATTTCATTGGCAGCTATGCACTTCTTGGAGTTATAATCAACTTCAAACTCCTGGTTTTAACCAAAAGTTCTGTGAATCCTGAAGGTTCTTCATGTTTGCAAAGTAAGAAAGATACTTGTTTCCTTGGCTGCTCTGCCCTTGTTTTCACTAACTACCAAAGTAAAAACACTGCTTTTACCTGATGCTATGCCAATGCAGTAGTTTCTTCACTTTTGAAATCTCATTTAGATTTGTGTTTAATTTGCTGCTATGCATTTTTTCACTTACATTCACCTCCAAAACGCTGGTTTTACCTAAAACTCTGTGAATGCAGAAGGTGCTTCATCTTTTATAGGGAAGGAAGATACTTGTTTCCCTGACTTCTATGCACTTCCTTTCACTCACAATGTCAAACCCTTCTTATACCTAGTGGTCTGCCAATGCAGAGGTTCTTCATTTTTGTAAATTAAATAAGATACTTCTTTTTTGTTTTATATACATTTGTTTTCACTTACAACCAATATACTTCAAAGCACTGTTTTTCCCTAATGCTCAGTGAATGCAGTTGGTTTTTCAATTTAGGGAACCAATAAAGAAACTTGTTTCATTGGCTGTTTGCACATGTATTCAATTTCACTCACCTTCAAGACACTGATTTTACCTAACTGTCTGTGAATACAGGAGGTACTTCAAGTTTGAAAAGTAAGAAAGATGCCAGTTTGTTTGGCTGCTCTGCATTCCTTCATTAACAATCAATATCAATACACTGCTTTTATATTATGCTATGACAATGTAGTGGTTTCTTCCGTTTTCAAAACTAAACAGTATACTCACTACATTGGCAGCTATGCCCTTGCTTTGAATTACAGCCTGCAGAGAGTCCATAGGCCTTCACAGACAATACATGCTACATGGTCTCCATGACCTCCAATGCCTCCATGGCTCCCATGTGTCTGCAAAGTCTCCACAATCTCCACATTCTCCACAGGTTCCATGAAGCTGTACAGGAACTGCAGATTCCATGGCCCAAAATGGGCTCCACAGGCTCCACAGACTTCCACATGATCCTCAGTCTCCTCAGATTCCACTGCCTTCACAATTTCCATGGGCTAACATAACCTCCCTGGGCTCCATGGGCACCAATTCCACAACAGATGCTGTAGCACCCTTAGCCTGCACAGGATCCATGTCCTCCATGACATATAAAGGTTTTGTATGATCCACAGGCTACATGGGTTCCATGGGCTCCATGAGGTCCAGTGTCTCCACAGGCTCCACTGGCTCCACATGTTCCACAGGCCTGCACGGTGCCATGGGCTCCATGGGGTCCAGTGGTTCCACAGGCCTACATGGCCTCCACAGGCTCCCAAGGCCTGAAGAGTCACTATGGGCTCCACAGGGTCCTCAGGCTTGCACAGGCTCTGTAGGCCTCCATGAGTTTCTCAACTCTATGGGCTCCATCAGCTCCATGGGTTCCCCTGGCCTCTACATTCTCACAGACTTCACAGTCTCCCTTTGCTTCATGGGCCTGCACAGGCTTCACAGGCCTCCTTGAACTGCATAGTCTCCATGGGCTCTTGGGCTCCATGGCTTTCACAAGGTCCATCAGCTCAATGGACTCCATAGGCTTCACAGTTTGCACAGGATCCACTGGCCTGCACAGCATACACGAGCTCCATGTGTTCCATGGGCTAAACAGGGATCATGGGCTTCATAGTCCTCTATGACTTCAAGGGATCAAGCAGCTCCATCAACTCCACAGGCTCAAAATGCTCTCTGACCATGTACAGGCTCCACAGTCCTCAATGTGCTCCATAGTTTCCATAGTCTCTACAGGCTCCTTGGGATCCACATGTGTCCATGGGCTACATGCACACCACAGGCTCCACATTCTCTGTAATTTCCTTGGCCTCCATACTTCAAAAGGCTCCGTGGGCCCCATGGGTCCCATGGGCTGGATGAGCTTCACAGGATCCACAGGCCTGTATAGGCTCCAAAGGCTCCCTGGGCCTGCACAGGATCCATAAGATCCATGGCCTTTGTGAACTCTAAGGTCTTCATGGACTTCATGTTTTCCATGGCCTCAGACAGCTCCACAGGACTGCACAAGCTCCACATGCCTATACAGTCTCCATGGGCTCTATAGGCTCCACAGGTCTGCCTAGTCTCCATGGTTTACACAGGTCCACTGGCTTCATGGGCTCAGAGGGCCCACAGGCTCCACTGGCTTCCATGCCCTCCACAGGGTACGTGGGCTTATGGTCTCCACAGGCAGCACATGCTCCACAGGTATCACTTGCCTCCAGGGTCCTACACAGGCTCCGCAGGCCTCCAGGGGCTCCAAGAACTCTACAGGCTCCATAGGCTCTACCGGCATCCATTGGCTACATACGTTCCATTGGCTCCATAGTCTCCACAGTCTCCTCAATCTCCATACCTCAGTAGCCTCTGTGTACACCATGGGCTCCATGAGATCCACAGGTTCCACAGGCCACAACTGTCTTCACGGGCTCCATGGGCTCCAGAGATACCCAAGACTCCATGGAATCCCTGGTATTCTTTGGTTTCATGGTCTACAGGGACTCCACATACTCCTCAGGCTCCATGGTTATACACAGGCTCATCATGCTCCACTGACTCCATGTTATCCACAGGCTACATAGGCTCTACAGTCTCCACAGGTTACATGAGCCTGCACAGAGTCCACAGGCCTCCATGCATTCCAAAGTACCACAGGTTCCATAGGCACTGCAGGCTCCATGACTCTGCAGAACTCCTCAGGCTTCCACAGGCTCCACAAGCTCCACACCCTCCACAGGCTCCATGGTTTCCACAGTATACACAGGTTCCAAGGGCTCCAAAGGCTTCAGTCTCCACAGGTTTCACAGACTCCATGGACTTTATGGGAGAGTTCACCTTCACAGCCTGAGCAAGCACCACATGTTCTGCAGGCTCCACAAGATTTCATGGGCTCCAAGGGTTCCACAGGCTTCCATGGGTTCTACATGCTCCAAAGGTTCCAAGGGCCTGCACCAGCTCTACAGGCATCCATTGGCTTCACAAGTTCCACAGGCTCCACAGGCCTGCAGAGTCTCCATGGGCTCCTCAGGCTCTACAGGCTCCATGGACTTCCACCAGATCCACAGCTCCACAGGCCTCAATGTGATCCATGAGATCCACATGCCCCATGTGCTCCTCAGACTCTATGGTTTCTATTGGCTCCACAGAATTCAACAGGTTTACTGGCCCCATGTGCTTCACATGCTCCACTGACATCCACAAAATCCAGGGTCACCATTGCTCCACAGGCTCCAAGGCTGTGAACAGGCTCCACACCATCCATGGGCCCCACAGTCTCCACAGATTCCACTGGCCTGCACAGGCTCCACAGGCTCCATGGGCCTGAGCTGGCTACACAAACTTCATGGTCTTCACATGTGCTCAGCAGGTTCTATAGCTCTCCACAGGCTCCACAGGCACCACAGGCTCCAATTTGTCCACAAGATCCATGGGCTCCATGGGCCCCATGGTCTGCACAGAGTCCACAGGCCTCCATTGGCTCCAGACATCATAGTGTCCACAGGCTCCACTATTACCACAGTCCTGCACAGGCTTCACAGTTTCCACAGCCTCAACAAGTCTTCTGGGGCTCAAAAAGTTCTATATACTCCACAATACCCCTGGACCTACACAAGCTCAACAGGCTCCCTGGGTTGCAAATGCTACACACACTTCACTGTCATGCACAGTGTCCAGAGACCTACACAGGTGCCATGGGCTCCACAGGCCTCCACATGCTCCACAGTCTCCACAGGCTCCATGAACTCCACAGTTTACACAGGTTCCAAGGGCTTTTAGCTAATGCTCAGTGAATGCAGTTGGACCTTCAGTTTAGAGAAACAATAAAGATAATTGTTTCATTGGGTGCTTTGCATGTGTTTTTAATTAAAATCAACTTCAAGACACTGGTTTTACCTACCTCTATGTGAATACAGGAGGACTTCAAGTTTGAAATATAAGTAAGCTACTTGTTTTTTTTTGTCTGCTATGCACTTGCTTTCACACACCATCAATGTTAAAACACTGTTTTTACTTAATGTTATTCCATTGCAGTGGTCTCTTCAGTTTTCAAAAATACTAGGATACGCATTTCATTGGCAGGTATGCAGTTTTTGGAGTTACAATCAACTTCAAAATCCTGGTTTTAACCTACACTTTGTTGATCCAGGAGGTTCTTCATATTTGTAAAGTATGAAAGCTAATCGTTTTCCTGGCTGCAATGCACTTGTTCTCAATTCAAAAGTCATAAACCTTCTTTTGCCTAATGCTCTGTCAATGCCAAGGTTCTTCACACTTGTAAAGTAAATAAGATGCTTCTATCCTAGGCTTCTATGCCCTTATTTTCACTTACAATAAATGTCAAAACACTGCTTTTACGTAACATTATGCCTACGCTGTAGTTTCTTCACTTTCGAAATCTAAGTAAAATTTGTCTTTCATTTGCTGCTATGCATGTGTTTTCACTTACAATCACCTTCAAAACACTGGTTTTTACCTAACTCTCTGTGAAAGCATGAGGTACTTCATCTTTGAAAGGTAAGTGAGATACTCCTTTCCCTGTCTGAGATGCACTTACTTTCACTCACAATGACAAATCCCTGCTTTTATCTAATGCTCTGCCAATGCAGATGTTCTTCAGTTTTGTAAAGTAAATAAGATACTTCTTTCTTTGGCTGTTATACCATTGTCTTCACTTACAACCACTGTCAAAACACTACCTTTACCTAACACTATGCCAATGCAGTAGTTTTTTTACTTTTGAAATCTAAGTAAGATTTGTGTTTCATTTGCTACTCTGCCTTGTTTTCACTTAGAATCACATTCAAAACACTGCATTTACCTAATACTCTGAGAATGCAGGAGGTACGTCATCTGTGAAAGGTAAGTAAGATAGTTTTTCCCAGGCTGCAAAGCACTTGCTTTCACTCATAATGTCAAAATCCTGCTTATAACTAATGCTCTGACAATGCAGAGATTCTTCACTTTAGTTAAATAAATAAATTTCTTCTTAACTTGGCTGCTGTGCTCTTGTTTTCACTTACAACCAATGGCAAAATTCTGCTTTTTCGAAGTAAATCTTGCAATTAATTCACTTTTGAAATCTAAGTTAATTTCTCTTTTCTTTTTCTGCTAAGCACGTGTTTCCTCTTACAATCAATTTCAAAGCACTGCTTTTCCCTAATGCTCGGTGAATGCAGTTGGTTCCTCAGTTTAGAGAAACAGTATAGAAATTTATTTACTTGGCTGCTTTGCACCTGTTTTCACTTAAAATCAACTTCAAGGCACTGGCTTCACCTAACTCTCTGTGAATACAGGAATCACTTCAAGATTGAAATGTAACTAAGATTTTTGTTTGTTTGGCTCCTTTGCACTTGCTTTCACTCACAATCAATGTCAAAACGCTGTTTTTATATAATGCTATGCCAATGCAGTGGTTTCTTCAGTTTTCAAAACTAAGGAGGATATTCATTTCATTGGCATCATTGCAGTTCTTGGAGTTTCAATCAACTTCAAAACCCTGGTTTTAACCTAATGCTCTGTGAATCCTGGAGGTTCTTCACATTTGGAAAGTAAGAAAGATACTTGTTTCCTTGGCTGTTATGCCCTTGCTCTCACTTACAAGCACTGTCAAAACACCGCTTTTACCTAATGGTGTACCAATGCAGGAGTTTCTTCACTTTTGATATGAAAGCAAGATTTGTGTTTGATTTGATGTACGCATAAGTTTACACTTACAATCACCTTCAAATCACTGGTTTTAACTAACACTCTGGGAATTCACGTGATAATTCATCTTTGAAAGGTAAGAAAGATCCTTGATTCCCTGGTGTTATGTATTTGCTTTCACTCACAATGTCAAAACCCTGCTTTTTCATAATGCTCTGTCAAAGCAGAGGTTCTTCACTTTTGTAAAATATATAAGATACTTCTTTCATTGGCTGCTATGCACTTGTTTTCACTTATAACCAATGTCAATACAATGCTTCTTCTATGCCAATGATGCATTTACTTCACTTTTGAAATCTAATTAAGATTCTAGTTTCTTTTGCTGCTATGCACGTGTTTTCAATTACAATCAACTTCAAGTCACTGCTTTTCCCTAAAGCTCAGTGAATACAGTCGGTTCATCAGTTTACAGAACCAATAAAGGAACTTGTTTCATTGGCTGCTTTGCACGTGTTTTCTCTTACAATCAACTTCAACACTGGTTTCATTTAACACTCTGTGAATGCAGGAGGTACATCAAGTTTGAAAGGAAAGTAAGATACATGTTTGTTCGGCTGCTGTGTACTTTCTTTCACTCAAAATCAATATCAAAACATTGTTTTTACCTAATGTTATGCTAATGCAGTGGTTTTTTTAGGTTTCAAAACTAAGCAGAATACTCATTTCATTGGCAGGTAGGCACATCCTTCGAGTTACAATCAACTTCACAATCCTGGTTTTAACCTAAAACTCTGAGAATCCAGGAGGTTCTTCATGTTTGTATAGTAAGAAAGAGATTTGTTTCCTTGGCTGCTATGCCTATGTTATCACTTACAACCAATGTCAAATCAATGCTTTTACCTAACACTATGCCTATGCAGTAGTTGCTTCACTTTTGAAATCTAAGTAAGATTTGTGTTTCATTTGCTGCTATGCATGTGTTTTCACCGTCAAACCACTGGTTTTATGTAACACTCAGTGAATTTTCGAGGTACTTCATCTTCGAAAGGTAAATAAAATACTTGTTTCCCTGGCTGCTATGCATTTGCTTTCACACAAAATGTCTAAACCCGGCTTTTACCTAATGCTCTGCCAATGCAGGAGTTCTTCACTTTTCTAAAGTAAATAAGATATTTCTTTCATTGGCTGGTATGCACTTGTTTTCACATACAACCAATGTCTTAACACTGCTTTTTCTATTCCAATGCAGCAGTTTCTTCAGTTTGAAATCTTAGGAAGATTCTAGCTTCTTTTGCTGTTTTGCACGTATTTTCACTAACAATCAACTTCAAAGCAAGGCCTTTCCCTAATGCTCATTGAATGCAGTTGGTCCTTCTCTTTAGAGAAAAAATAAAGAAACTTGTTTCATTGGCTGCTTTGAATATGTTTTCACTTACAATTCACTTCAAAACACTGTTTTCAACTAACTGTCTGTGAAAACAGAAGGTACTTCTAGTTTGAATGTTAAGTAAGTTATTTCTTAGTTTGGCTGCTATGTACTTGCTTTCATGCACAATCAATGTCAAAACATAACTTTTCCCTAATGCTTTGCTAACGCTGTGGTTTCTTCTGTTTTCAAAACTAAACAGGATACTCATTTCATTGGCAGCTTTGCACTTCTTGGAGTTTCAGTCAACTTCAAAACCCCGGTTTTAAGCTAACACTCTGTGAATCCTGTAGGTTCTTCACGTTTGTAAAGCAAGAAAGATACTTGTTTCTTTGGCTGTTATGCCCTTGTTTTCACTTACAACCAACGTCAAAACACAGCTTTTAACTAACAGTATGCCAATGGAGTAGTTTGTTCTCTTTAGAAATCTAGGTAAGTTTTGTGTTTCATTTGCTGTTATTCATGTGTTTTCATTTACAATCACCTTCAAAAGACTTGTTTCATATAACACTCTGGGAAATCACGTGGTACTTTATCTTTGAAAGGTAAGTAAAATCCTTGTTTCCATGGCTGATATGCAAATGCTTTCACTCACAATGTCAAACCCTTCTTTTACCAAATGCTCTGCCAATGCAGAGGTTCTTCACTTTTGTAAAATAAAGAAGATATTTCTTTCCATGGTTGCTTTTGCACTTGTTTTCATATACAACCAATATCAAAACACTGCTTTTTCTATGCCAATGCAGACGTTTCTTCACTTTTGACATCTAAGGAGGATTCCAGGTCCTTTTACAGCTATGCACGTATTTTCACTTACAATCATTATCAAAGCACTGCTTTTTCCTAACACTCGGTGAATCCTGTCAGTTCTTCAATTTAGAGAACCATAACGAAACTTGTTTCATTGGCTTCTTTGCACGTCTTTTCATTTACAATGAACTTCAAGACATTGGTTTCACCTAAACTCTGTGAATGCAGGAGGTACCTGAAGTTTGAATGGTAGGTTGGATTTTTCTTTGGCTACTATGCACTTGCTTTCACTCACAATCAATGTCAAAACACTGCTTTTACATAATGTTATGGCAATGCAGTGGTTTCTTTAGTTTTCAAAACTAAGCAGGATACTTGTTTCATTGGCAGCTATGCACTTGCTTGGAATTACAATCAACTTCAAAATCCTGGTTTTAACCAAATCTCTGTGAATCCAGGAGGTTCTTCACGTTTGTAAAGTAAGAAACATATTGTTTCCTTGGCTGCAAGGCCCTTGTTTTCACTCACTATGTCAAAACCTTGCATTTACCTAATGCATTGCCAATGCAGGGGTTCTTCGCCTTTGTAAAGTAAATAAGATACTTCTTTCCTTAGCTGCTATGCCCTTGTTTTCACTTACAACCAATTTTAAAAACCTGTTTTTCCCTAATGCTACACCAATGCAGTAATTCCTTCAATTTAGAAATATAAATAAGTTTTGTTATTCTTTCGCTGCTATGCATGTGTTTTTACTAACAATCACCTTCAAAACACTGGTTTACCGAACAGTCTGTGAATGCAGGAAGTACTTTATCTTTGAAAGTAAAGTGAGATACTTGTTTCCCTGGCTGCTATGCACATGCTTTCACTCACAATGTCAAAACACTTCTTTTACCTAATGCTCTGCTAATGCAGAGGTTATTCTCCATTATAAAGTAAATAAGATACGTCTTTCATTAGCTCTTATATCCTTGTTTTCACTTACAACCATTGTCAAAGCACTGCTTTTTCTTTGCCAGTGCTGCAGCTACTTCACTTTTGAAATGTAAGATTCTAGTTTCTTTTGCTGCTATGCGCATGTTTTCACTTAAAATCAACTTCAAAGCACTGGTTTTTCCTAATGCTCTATGAATGGAGTCAGTTCTTCAGCTTAGAGAAAATATAAAGAAACTTGTTTCACTGCTGCTTTGCACGTGTTTTCACTTACATTCATCTTCAAGACACTGGTTCACCTAACACTCTGTGAATACTGGGGGTACGTGAAGTTTGAAATGTAAGCAAGATACTTGTTTGTTTTGCTGCTATCCAATTGCTTTCACTCCCAACAGTGTCAAAACTCTCCTTTAGCTAATGTTATGCCAATGCAGTGGACCTCCAGTTTTCAATACTAAACCAGGTACTCATTTTATTGGCAGCTATACACTTGCTTGGAGTTACAATCACCTTCAAAACCATGGCTTTAATCTAAATCTCTTTGAATCCAGGATCTTCCTCACGTTTGTAATCTAAACATACTTGTTTCCTTGCCTGCTATGCCATGTTTTCACTTACAACTAATGTCAAAACACCGTTTTCACCTAATGCTAAGCCAATGCAGTAGATTCTTCACTTTTGAAATCTAAGTAAGATTTCTGTTTCATTTGCTGCTATGCATGTGGTTTTTTTTACAATCGCCTTCAAAATACTGGTTTTACCTAACACTCTGTGAATGCAGGAGGTACTTCATTTTCGAAAGGTAAGTAAGATACAGGTTTCCCTGTCTGCTATACCCTTGCTTTCACTCACAATGTCAAAACCCTGCTTTTTCTTAATGCTCTGCCAAAGCAGAGGTTCTTCACTTCTGAAAGTAAATAATATACTTCATTCCTTGGTTGGAATGCACTTGTTTTCACTCATAACCAATGTCAAAACCCTGCTTTTTCTATGCAAATGCTGAAGTTCTGTCACTTTTGAAATCTATATAAGACTCTAGTTTCTTTTGCTGCTATGCACATGTTTACACTTACACTCAACTTCAAAGCACTGCTTTTCCCTAATGCTCGGTGAATGCAGTCAGCTCTTCAGTTTAGAGAACCAATAATGAAACGTGTTTCATTGGCTTCTTTGCATGTGTTTTCATGTATGTTTAACTTCCAAACACGTTTCACCTAACACTCTGTGGATGCAGAAGGAACTTCAAGTTTGAAAGTTACATAAGGTAGTTGTTTCTTTGGCTGCTTTGTACTTAGTTTCACTCACAGTCAATGTCAGGACACTACTCTTACCTAATGCTATGCCAATGCAGTGGTTTCTCCAGTTTTCAAAACTCTGCAAGATGTTCATTTCATTGGCAGCTATGTACTTGCTTGGAGTTACAATCTTTAAAATTCTGCTTTTAACCTAAAGCTCTATGAATCCAAATGGTTTCTTCACGTTTGTAAAGAAAGAAAGACACTTGTTTCCTCTGCTGCTCTGCCCTTTCTTTCACTTACAACCATGTCAAAACACTGCTTTTACCTAATGCTATGCCAATGCAGTAGTTTCTTCACTTTTGAAATCTAAGTAAGACTTGTTTCATTTGCTACTATGCATGTATTTTCACTTACAATCACATTCAAAACCATGGTTTTACCTAACACTCTGTGAATGCTTGGAGGTACTTCAAGTTTGTAAGGTAAGTAAGATACTTCTTTGCCTGGCTGCTGTGCACTTGCTTTCACTCAATAGGTCAAAACCATGCTTTTACTTACTGTGCTGCCCATGCAGATGTTCTTCACTTTTGTAAAGTAAGACACTTCTTTTCTTGGCTGCTATGCCCTTGTTCTCAAATAGAACCAATGTCATTACCCTGCTTTTCCCTAAGGCTATACCAATGCAGTAGTTCCTTCAATTTAGAAATCTAAGTAAGTTTGCTATTCATTTGCTGCTATGCATGTGTTTTTACTATCAATCACATTGCAAACACTGGTTACCTAACACTCTGTGAATGCAGGAGGTACTTTATCTTTGAAAGGAAAGTGAGGTACTTGTTTCCCTGGCTGCTATGAACTTGCTTTTGACTGACGATGTCAAAACCTTGGTTTTACCTTAAGCTCTGCCAATGCAGAGGTTCTTCACTTTTTAAAATAAAATAAGGCACTTCTTTCCTTGGCTGCTATGCACTTCTTTTCACTTACAACAAATGTCAAAACACTGCTTTTTCTATGCCAAGGTGCAGTTTCTTCGCTTTTGATATCTAAGTAAGATTCCTGTTTCTTTTGCTGCTAGGCATGTGTTTTCACTTACTATCAACTTCAATCATTGCTTTTCCCTAACACTTGGTGAATGCAGTCAGTACTTCAGGTCAGAGGACCAATAAAGAAAGTTCTTTCTATGGCTGCTTTGCACGTGTTTTCACTTTCAATAAACTTCAAGACAGTGGTTTCATCTAAATCTCTGTGAATGCAGGAGGTACTTCTAGTTTGAATGGTCAGTAATATAGTTGTTAGTTTGGTTGCTGTTCACTTGCTTTCTCTCACAATCAATGTATAATCACTGATTTCCCTAATGCTATGCCAATGCAGTGGTTTCTTCACTTTTCAAACCTAAGCAGGATACTCATTTCATTGGCAACTATTCAATTCTTGGAGTTACAATCAACTTCAAAATCCTGGTTTTAACCTAAAGCTCTCTGAATCCAAGAGGTTCTTCATGTTTGTAAGTAATAAATATTATGGTTTCCCTGGGTACTATGCCCATGTATTCACTTAAAGCAAAAATTCAAAACACTGCATTTAAATAATGCTAAGCCCATTGCTGTAGTTTCTTCACTTTTGAAATCTAAGTAAGATTTGTGTTTCATTTGCAGCTATGCATGTGTTTTCCTTTACAATCACCATCAGAACACTGGTTTTTCCTAACACTCTGTGAATGAAGAAGATACTTCAACTTTGAAAGGTAAGAAAGATACTTGTTTCCCTGCCTGCTATGCACTTGCTTTCACTCACAATGCTAAACCTTGCTTTTACCTAATAATCTGCCAATGGAGAGGTTCTCCAGTTTTGTAAAGTAAATAAGAGACTTCTTTCCTTGGCTCTTATGCACTTGTTTTTACTAACAACCAATGTCAAAGCACTGATTTTTCTATGCCAATGCTGCAGCTTCTTCACTTTTGAAATCTAAGTAAGATTCTAGTTTCTTTTACTGCTATGCATGTGTTTTAACTTAAATTCAACTTCAAAGCCCTGCTTCTTCATAACATTCTGTTAATGAAGTCGGTTATTCAGTTTAGAGAACCAACAAGGAAACTTGTTTCATTGGCTGCTTTCACGTGTTTTCACTTACATTCAATTTCAAGACACTGGTTTCATCTAACTCTCTGTGATAACAGCAGGTATGTCAAGTTTGAAAGGTAAGATACTTGTTTGTTTTGCTGCTATACACTTGCTTTCACTCCCAATCAATGTCAAAACACTGCACTTACTTCATGTTATGCCAATGCAGTGGTTTCTCTAGTTTTCAAAACTAAGCAAGATATTCATTATATTGGCTGCTATGCACTTGCTTGGAGTTACAATCAACTTCAAAACCATGGCTTTAATCTAAATCTCTTTGAATCCAGGATCTTCCTCACATTTATAATCTAAGAAACATACTTGTTTCCTTGCCTGCTATGCCGTTGTTTTCACTTACAACTAATGTCAAAACACCACTTTTACCTAATGCTAAGCCAATGCAGTAGTTTCTTCACTTTTGAAATCTAAGTAAGATTTCTGTTTCAGTTGCTGCTATGCATGTGTTTTTTTTTTACAATCACCTTCAAAATACTAGTTTTACCTAACACTCTGTGAATGCAGGAGCTACTTCATCTTTGAA
Source organism: Tolypeutes matacus (assembly GCA_026826555.1). NCBI lineage: Eukaryota > Metazoa > Chordata > Mammalia > Cingulata > Chlamyphoridae > Tolypeutes > Tolypeutes matacus. The sequence continues at coordinate 424,957 of JAKSZT010053856.1, read as the reverse complement.
AGGTAAGTAAGATACAGGTTTCCCTGTCTGCCATGCTCTTGCTTTCACTCACAATGTCAAAGCCCTGCTTTGTCCTAATGCTCTGCCAAAGCAGAGGTTCTTCACTTCTGAAAGTAAATAATATACTTCATTCCTTGGCTGGAATACACTTGTTTTCTCTTATAACCAATGTCAAAACCCTGCTTTTTCTATGCAAATGCTGATGTTCCGTCACTTTTGAAATCTATATAAGACTCTAGTTTCTTTTGCTGCTATGCACATGTTTTCATTTACACTAAACTTCAAAGCCCTGCTTTATCTAATGCTCGGTGAATGCAGTCGGGTCTTCAGTTTAGAGAACCAATAATGAAACGTGTTTCATTGGCTTCTTTGCATGTGTTTTCACTTACATTCAACTTCAAAACACTGGTTTCACCTAACACTCTGTGGATGCAGAAGGAACTTCAAGTTTGAAAGTTACATAAGGTAGTTGTTTGTTTGGCTGCTATGCATTTACTTTCAGTCACAATCAATATCAAGACACTACTTTTACCTAATGCTATGCCAATACAGTGGATTTTCCAGTTTACAAAAATATGCAAGATACTCATTTCATTGGCACATATCAACTACCTTGGAGTTACAAACAACTTCAAAATCTTGATTGTAACCTAAAGCTCTATGAATCCAAGTGGTTTCTTCACGTTTCTAAAGAAAGAAAGACCCTTGTTTCCACGGCTGCTAAACCTTTGTTTTCACTTACAACCAATGTCATTACTCCACTTTTCCCTAACGCTATGCCAGTGCAGTCATTTATTCTCTTTTGGTAACTAAGTAAGATTTGTGTTTCATTAGCTGCTATGCATGTGTTTTCACTTACAATCACCTCCAAAACACTGATTTTAACTAACACTCTGTGAATGCAGAAGGTACTTCAAGTTTGAAAGGTAAATAAGATACTTGTTTCCTGGTCTGATATGCACTTGTTTCACTCACAATGTCAAAACCCTCCTTTTTCCTAATGATCTGCCAATGCAGAGGTTCTTCACTTCTGAAAGTAAATAATATACTTCATTCCTTGGCTGGTATGCACTTGTTTTCACTCACAATCAATGTCAAAACACTGCTTTTATGTAATGCTATGACAATGCAGTGGTTTCTCCACTTTTCAAAAGTAAGCAAGATACTCATATTTTTGGCAATTATGCACTTGTTTGTAGTTACAATCACCTTCAAAATGCGTGTTTTAATCTAAAGCTCTGTGAATCCAGGATCTTTTTCACGTTTGTAAAGTAAGAAAGATGCTTGTTTTCTTGCCTGCTATGCCATTGTTTTCACTTACAACCAATATCAAAACACCGCTTTTACATAACGCTAAGCCAATGGAGTAGTTTCTTCACTTTTGAAATCTAAGTAATGTTTGTGTTTCATTTGCTGTTATGCATGTGTTTTCACTTACAATCATCTTCAGAACATTGGTGCTACCTACCACTATTTGAATGCAGGACTTACTTCATCTTTAAGGTAAGTAAGATACTTTTTCCCCTGGTTGCTATGCACTTGCTTTCATTCATAATGTCAAAACACTGCTTTTACCTAATGCTGTGCTATTGCAGATATTATTCACTTTCATAACGTAAATAAGACACTTCTTTCCTTGGCTGCTATGCACTTGTTTTCACTTACAACAAATGTCAAAACACTGCTTTTTCTCTGCCAATGTGCAGTTTCTTCACTTTCAAAATCTCAGTAAGATGCTAGTTTCTTTTACTACTAGGCACGTGTTTTCACTTACATTCAACTTCAAAGCACTGCTTTTCCCTAATGCTTGGTAAATACAGTCAATACTTCAGTTCAGAGAACCAATAAAGAAACTTGTTTCTTTGGCTGCTTTGCACGTGTTTTCACTTACATAGAACTTCAAGGTACTGGTTTCTCCTAACACTCTGTAAATGAAGGAGTTACTTCAAGTTTGAAAGGTAGTTAATGTTTATTTTTGACTGTTATGCACCTGATTTCACTCACAATCAGTGTCAAAACACTGCTTTTACCTTATGCTATGACGATGCAGTGGGTTCTTCAGTTTTCAAAACTAAGCAGGATATTCATTTCATTGGCACCTATGCCCTTGCTTGTAGTTACTATCAACTTCAAAATCCTGGTTTTAACACAAAGTTCTGTGCATCCAGGAGGTTCTTCATGTTTGTAATGTAGGAAAGACACTTGTTTCCTAGGCTGCTATGCCCTTGTTTGCACTTACAACCTTTGTGAAAACACCAGTTTTACCTATGGCTATGCCAATACAGTAGTTTTTTCACTTTTGAGATTTAAGCAAGATTTGTGTTTCATTTGCTGCTCTGCATGTGTTTTCCCTAACAATCACCTTCAAACCGCTGGTTTTACTTAACATTCTGTAATGCAGTAAGTACATCATGTTTTAAAGGTAAGGAAGTTAAATATTTCATTGGCTGCTAAGCAATTACTTTGCCACACCATGTCAAACCCTGCTCTTAGCGAAATGCTGTGCCAATGCAGAAGTTCTTCACTTTTGTAAAGTAAATAAGATATTTCTTTACGTGACAGCTTTGCACTTTTTTCACATACAACCAATGACAAAACACTGCTTTTTCTATGCCAATGCAGCAGTGTCTTCACTTGAAATCTAAAGAGGATTCTGGTTTCTTTTGTGGCTTTCCACGTGTTTTCTCTTAAAAACATCATCAAAACACTGCTTTTCCCTAAATCTTGGTAAATGCTGTTGGTTCTTCAGTTTAGAGAACTAATAAAGAAACTTGTTTCATTGGCTACTTTGCACATGTTTTCACTTACAATGAACTTGAAGACAGTGGTTTCACCTAACACTTTGTAAATGCAGGAAGTACCTCGTTTGAACAGTAAGTAAGATTTTTTTCACTGCTATGCACTTGCTTCCACTCCCAATCAAAGTCAAAACACTGCTGTTTCCTCATGCTATGCCAATGTACTGGTTTCTTCATTTTTCAAAACTAAGGAAGATACTCATTTCATTGGCTGCTATGCACATCCTTGGAGTTACAATCAATTCAAAATCCTAGTTTTAACCTAAAAACTCTCAGAATTCAGGAGGTTCCTCACGTTTGTAAAGCAAGAAAGATATTTGTTTCCTTGGTTGCCATGCTCTTGTTTTCATTTACAACCATTGTTAAAACCACACCTTTACCTAATGCTATGCCAATGCAGTAGCTTCTTCAATTTTGAAATCTAAGCAAAGTTTGTTTTTCATTTGCTGTTATGCATGTGTTTTCACTTTCAATCACCTTCCAACCACTGGTTTTACCTAACACTCTGTGAATTCACGAAGTACTTCATCTTTGAAAGATAAGTAAGAAACTTGTTTCCCTGCCTGCTATGCAGTTGCTTTCATTCACAATGTCAAAATCCGGCTTTTATCTAATGCTCTGCCAATGATGAAGTTCTTCAGTTGTAAAGTAAATAAGATATTTATTTCCTTGGCTGGTATGCACTTGTTTTCATATGAAACCAATGTCAAAACACTGCTTTTTCTATTCCAATGTAGCAGTTTCTTCACTTTGAAATCTAAAGAAGATTCTGGTTTCTTTTGGTCCTATGCACGTGTTTTCACTTACAATGACCTTCAAAGCACTGTTTTTCCCTAATGCTCAGTTAATGCAGTCAGTTCTTCAGTTTAGAGAACCAATAAAGGAATTTGTTTTATTGACTGCTTTGCACGTGTTTTCTCTTACAACCAATGTCAAAACACAGCTTTTTCTAAGCCAATGCTTCAATTTCTTCACTTTTGAAATCTAAGTAAGATTTTAGTTTCTTTTGCAGCTATGCATGTGTTGTCACTTACAATCAACTTCAAAACCCTGGTTGCAACTAAAACTCCATGAATTCAGGACGTACTTCATCTTTGATAGGTAAGTAAGATACTTGTTTCCTTGGCTGCTATGCACTTGCTTTCACTCACAATGTCAAAACCCTTCTTTTACCTAATACTCTGCCAATGCAGAGGTTCTTTACTTTTGTAAAGTAACAAAGACACTTCTTTTTTTGCTGCTATGCATTTGTTTTCACTTACAACCAATGTGAAAACACTTTTTCTATGCAAATGTTGCAGTTCCTTTACTTTTGAAATCTAAGTGTTTTTTCTAGTTTCTTTTGTTGCTATGCACGTGTTTTCACTTACAATCAACTTCAAAGCACTGTTTTTCCCTAACATTCAGTGAATATAGTCAGTTCTTCAGTTTAGACTACCAATAAAGACACTTTTTCATTGGCTGCTTTACACGTGTATTCTTTTACAATCGACTTCAAGACACTTATTTCACCTAACTCTCTGTTAATTCAGCAGGTATATCAAGTTAGAATAGTAAGAAAGATGCTACTTTGTTTGGCTGCTCTGCACTTGCTTTCATGCACATTCAATGTAAATACACTGGTTTTATCTAGTGCTATGCCAATGCAGTGGTTTCTTCAGTTTTCAAAACTATGAAATATACTTATTTCATTGAAAGTTATGCCCTTGCATGGAGTTATAGCTTCCTGGACCTGCACAGGCTCCAAAGGCTCAGTGGGCTTTGTGAACTCCACAGTCCCCACAAACTTCATGGTCTCCCTGGACCCTACCTACCATGTCCACAGGCCTGCATAGGCTCCACAGGCCTCTACAGTCTCCCTGAGCTCAATGGGTTCCCGAGCTCTGCCTAGGCTACATGTTTTACAGAGGCTCCACAGGCTTCATGTGCTTCCACTGGCTCCCCAAACTTGCAGAGGCATGATGGGCTCCACAGGATCCTCAGGTTTGCACAGTCTCCACTGGCCTCCACTTTTTTCACAGCCTCCATAGGCTCCATCAGCACCATAGGTCCCACAGGCCTCTACCTTCTCACAGACTTCACAGTCTACCTCTCCTTCATGGGCCTGCACAGGCTGAACAGATCTATTTGTTATCCATAGTCTCCATGGGCTCCTCAGTCTCCATGGCTTCTATAAGCTCCACCAGCTCCACAGACTCCCTGGGTTTCACTTGTGACAAAGGTTCCACTGGCCTGCACAGCATCCACAGGTCTATACAGGCTCCACAATCTCCCTGGGAATACACAGCATCAAGGGCTCCATGGACTTTGTGAACTCCACGGTCTTGACAGACTTTATGGGCTCCAAGTCCTCAGTTCCGTAAATGTACAGGGAATCCTCCATTCGATATCAAAGTCTGAGAGTCATTCTTAAGAAGATGGTTTCTTCTCCTTGGGGCCACATGGAAACCCACCCTTTCCACAGGCTTTCCCAGTGGCCATTTTCTTGGTTCCACCCTCATCAAGCATCTGGCTGTCGACCAAGCTCCAGACCTCACCCTCCAAGAGTGTTGGGGTGATTTCCACAACTTACCCAATACTTGGGTTAGAGTCTTAGCCACCTTAGTACACTGAGGTGAAGGCAACATTCTCCCTAACCTTTGACACACATGTTCAACCCTTTCAGAGCAACGAGTTGACCACCTGGCTTTCCCTAACCTTTGGCATACAGGCTCAACTCTGTAAGTGCAAGGAGTTGACCACCTGGTCTTCCCAAACCTTTGGCATACAGGCTTAACCCTATCAGAGCAATGGGTTAACCACCTGGCCTTCCCTAATCCATGGGGGACAGGTACACCCCTCTCAGACCAATGGGGTGTTGACCAAATCACCCTAATCTTTGAGGAATGTGCTCCACCCTCCCTGAACCCTGGGGTGGCAAAACTCTCCCAGAATTTTGGATGTGGACATCCACCCTCTTCAACTGCTGGGGAAAACTCACCCTCTCTGCACCATGTGGCATCAAAATTTTCTCAGAACATTGGGTAGGAACATCCACCCTCTTCAACTGCAGGGGCAAATTCACCCTCTCTGTACACATGGGTGGGTCTCTTCTCTTGGCCCAAGGAGATATCTTAAGTCCAGATCTCTGCTTCCACGGTTTTCTTCTTAAAGCTGATTCTACTTCACTCTCTTCTTTCCATGTCCTCTTTTGTCCAAGCTTACAGTGGTTTTGTTCATACAGCACTCTCAAAAACTTTGTTGGTTTAGCATGCAAGAAGCAGGGGTCCAAGCCATCAGACAGTAAGACTTTCCACAAGTCTTTCCTAGATAACTGCATCTTCAATTCTGAGTTATGAGTTCCAAGTTTATTAAAGTCTTCAAATAGGGCATTTTCATCTGGGAATTTGATTTCCACAAACTTGGAAGTTCCAGAATCAGTTTCTGTTTTCTTTGTGCCCAAAAGTTCATTCTTTAGTGTATTTCTCTCATCTAGTATTTTGCTATAAGCTGCAAGGAGAAGCCAAGCCACATTCTCCAAGTTTTCCTTGGAAAGTTCTTTAGCTAAATGCTCTGGTTCGCCATTTTTAAATTCTGTCTTCCTTATAACACCAGGAGTTAATCTTGTTAAGTTCTCTGCAACTTTAAAACATGGATCACCTTTCCTCCAGTTTCCACTAAAAGTTTCATCATTTACTTCTAAGGCATCATAGAAAGTCTCTTTAGCGTCCATATTACTACCAACAGTCTCTTCAAAGTGGTCTAGGCCTTTTCCATCAAGCATTTCACAATTCCTCCAAAAAATACCCCATACCCATTTATAAAACCGTTGCAACATTCTGGTAATTACAAAAGCACTTCCCCACTCCTCGTTACCAAATTCTGTATTAGTCAGCCAATGGGGTGCTAATGTAAAATACCTAAAATGGGTTGGTCTTTATAAAGGGTATTTATTTGGGGTAGAAGTCCACAGATACCAGGCCAAAAAGCGTTAATCTCCTTCTCTCACCACAGTCCATTGCCACATGTTGGAGCAAGACAGCTGCTGGCGTTTTCCAGGGTTCAGGCTTCTGTGGTTCCTCTCTTCCCAGGGCTGTGTTTCTCTCTGGGCTTAGCTCCTGTTTCCTCCACAAGGTCAGCTGTAGATGATCAGGCAAATGGCTTGCTTCTCTTCTCCTGGGACCTTCTTTCCAACATCAAAACTGCTTCTCAAAAGACTGCTTCAACTGTCCTTTGCCTTCCCTTTTGTATACCAAGGAGTGGGGCTCAACGCCCTAATCCTAACCTAATCATGTCCAGATTAACAGATCAGTTTGCAAACATGATTCAATTATATTTTTGGAATTCATAATTACATCAAACTGCCACAGTATCCATGGGATCCATGGGCTCCACAGGTACCAAGGGTATGCACTGGCTGCACATTTTCCACTGACTCCATGGGCTCCACAGGCTCCACAGGCTCCACAGTCTCCACAGGTTACCTGGGCCTGCACAGGCTCCACAGGACTCCAGGCATTCCAAAGTTTCCACAGGCTCTATAGGCACCTCATGTTCATGAACCAGCAGAGACTGCACAGGCTTCTACAGTTTCCCCAAGCTCCACAGGCTCCACAAGCTCTATGGACTCCACAGTTTACACACTTTCCAAGGGCTTTTCCTTAGAGCTCAGTGAATGCAGTTGGACTTTCAGTTTAGAGAACCAGTAAAGAGACTTGTTTCATTGGCTGATAGGCACCCAGCTTTGCATGGGTTTTCATTTACAATCACCTTCAAAACAATGATTTTATCTAATTCTCTGCTAATGCATGAGGTACTTCAACAGTCAAAGGTAAGTAAGATACATGCTTCCTTGGCTGCTATGCACTTGCTTTCACTCAGAATGTCAAAATCCTGCTTATACCTAATGCTCTGCCAATGCAGAGATTCTTCACATTTGAAAAGTAAATAAGATTCTTCTTCCCTTGGTTGCTATACACTTGTTTACATTGACTATGTCAATGGTGCAGTTTCTTCACATTGAAATCTAAGTGATTTTCTCCCTTCTAATGCTGCTAAGCATGTGTTTTCTCATACAATCAACATCAAAGCACTGCTTTTCCCTAACACTCAGTGAATGCATTTGGTTCTTCAGTTTAGAGAACCAGTATAGAAACTTTTTTCGTTGGCTGCTTGCACCTGTTTTCACTTACAATCAAATTCAAGGCACTGGCTTCACCTTACTCTCTGTGAATGCAGGAGGTACATCACGATTGAAATGTAAGTAAGACACTTGTTTGTTTGGCTGCTATGCATTTGCTTTCCATCACAATCAATGTCAAAATAATGGTTTTACCTAATGTGATGCCAATCCATTGGGGTTTTAGGTTTTTAAACTAAGCAGGACACTCATTTCATTGGCAACTATGCATTTGCTTGGAATTACAATCAACTCCAAAACCCTGGTTTTAACCTTAATCTCTGTGAATCCTGGTTGTTCGTCACTTTTGTATAGTATGAAATATGCTTGTTTACTTTTCTGCTATGTCCTTGTTTTCACTTACAACAAAGGTCAAAACACCGCTTTTTCTATGCGAATGCTGCATTTCTTCACTCTTGAAATCTATGTAAGATTATAGTTTCTTTTGCTGCTGTGCATGTGTTTTCACTTACACTAAACTTCAAAGCACTGCTTTTCCCTATCACTCGGTGAATGCTGTCGGTTCTTCAGTTTAGAAAACCAATAAAGAAACTTGTTTCATAAGCCCCTTTGCATGTGTTCTCACTTACAATGAACTTCATGACATGGTTTCACCTAACTCTCTATGAAAGCAGGAGGTACTTCACCTTTGAAAGTTAAGTAAGGTACTTATTTCCCTTGCTGCTATGCACTTGCTTTCACTTACAATGGCAGAACCCTGCTTTTACCTAATGCTATGCCAATGCAGAGGTTCTACACTTTTGAAAAGTAAATATGACACTTTTTCCTTGGCTGCTATGCATTTCTTTCACATACAGCCAATGTCAAAACACAGCTTTCTCTATGCCAATGCTGCAGTTTCTTCACTTTTGAAATCTAAGAAAGTTTCCAGTTTCTTTGGCTGCTAAGCACATGTTTTCACTTACAATCAACTTCAAAGCATTATGTTTCCCTGATGCCCTGTGAACTCAGTGGGTTCTTCAGTTTAGAGAAACAATAAAGAAACTTGTTTCATTGGCTGCTTTGCACGTGCTTTCACTTACAATCAACTTCATGGCCCTGGTTTCACATGAATCTCTGTGAACGCAGGAGGTACTTAAAGTTTGAAAGGTAAGTAAGATATTTATTTATTTGACTGCTATCCACTTGCTTTCACTCACAATCAATGTCAAAACATTACTTTTACATAATGCTATGACAATGCAGTGGTTTCTTCAGTTTTCAAACTTAAACAGGATACTCATTTCATTGGCACACATGCACGTTCTTGGAGTTACAATCAACTTCAAATTCCTGGTTTTAACCTAAAGCTTTTTGAATCCAGGAGGTTATTCACATTTGCAAAGTAAGAAAGATACTTGTTTCCTTGGCAGCTATTAACATGTTTTCCTTCAAAGCCATGTCAAAACCCTGCATTTACCTAAAGCTATGTCAATGCAGTAGTTTTTTCACTTTTGAAATCTAAGTGCTATTTGTGTTTCATTTGCTGCCATGCATGTGTTTTCACTTACAATCACCTTCAGAACACTTGTGTTACCTAACACTCTGAATGCAGGATTGACTTCATCTTTGAAAGGTAAGTAAGATACTTGGTTCACTGGGTGCTATGAACTTGCTTTCACTCAATGTCAGAACCCTGCTTTTACCTAATGCTATGCTAATGTAGAGGTTCTTCACTTTTGTAAAGTAAATAAGATTATTCTGTTCTTGGATCTTATGCCCTTGTTTACACTTACAGGCATGTCAAAGCACTGCTTTTTCTATGCCAATCGTGCAGTTTCTTCACTCTTGAAATCTAAGTAAGATTCTACATTCTTTTGCTGTTATTCACGTGTTTTCACTTATAATAAACTTCAAAGCACTGCTTCTGCCTAATGCTCACAGAATGTAGTCAGTTTTTCAGTTCACAGAAACAATAAGGAAACTTGTTTTATTGGCTGCTTTGTATGTGCTTTCACATACATTCAACTTCAAGACACTGGTTTCATCTAACACTCTGTGAAAGCAGGGGTTATGTCAAGGTTGAAAGGTAAGTAACATATTTGTTTGTTTGGCTGCTACACACTTGCTTTCACTCACAATCAATATGAAAACACTGCTTTTAACTAAGGCTATGCCAATGCAGTGGTTTCTTCAATTTTCAAAACATACCAGGATACTTATTTCATTGGGAGCTATGCACTTCTTGGAGTTACAATCAACTTCAAATCCTGGTTTTAGCCAAAAGTTCTGTGAATCCTGAAGGTTCTTCATGTGTGTAAAGTAATAATGATACTTGTTTCCTTGGCTGCTCTGCCCTTGTTTTCACTAACAACCAATGTAAAAAAACTGCTTTTACCTAACGCTATGCCAATGCAGTTGTTTCTTCACTTTTGAAATCTAAGATTTGTGTTTCATTGCTACTATGCATGTATTTTTACTTACAATCACCTTCAAAACCCTGGTTTTATCAAAAACTCTCAAAATGCAGGAGGTACTTCATCTTTCATAGGTAAGTAAGATACTTGTTTTTGTGACTACTATGCACTTGCTTTCACTCATAATGTCAAAACCCTTCTTTTACCTAATGCTCTGCAAATGCAGAGGTTCTTCACTTCTGTAAAGTAAATAAGACATTTCTTTTTTGGCTGCTATATATTTGTTTTCACTTACAAAGAATGTCAAAACAGTGCCTTTTCTACGCCAATGCTGCAGTGTCTCTACTTTGGAAATGTCCGAAAGATTCAAGTTTCTTTTGCTGTTATGCACATGTTTTCACGTACAATCAACTTCAATGCACTGCTTTTCCCTAACACTTGGTGAATGCATTCGTTTCTTCAGTTTAGAAAACCAATAAAGAGACTTGTTTCATTGGCTGCTTTTTATGTGATTTCACTTACAGTCAACTTCGAGACAATGATTTTACTGAACAGTCTGTGAAAGCAGGAGGTACTTCAAATTTGAAAAGTAAGGAAGATGCTAGTTTGGCTGCTCTGCACTTGCTTTCACTCACAATCAAAGTCAATACACTGCTTTTACCTAATTCTATGCCAATGCAGTGGTTTCTACAGTTTTCAAATCTAAGCACCATACTCATTTCATTGGCATCTTTGTTCTTGCCTGGAGTTACAGCTCCATGGGCCTTCAGAGGCACCACAGGACTTTTCATGCATTGCATGCCCCATTTGCTCCATGGTTTCCAAGGCCTCCATGGCATCCAATTGCTTGTGCAGGTGCCACAGGTTCCCCAGTCTCCACAAGACCATGAGCATGCAGAGCCAGAAAGGCTCCATGGCCCAAACTGACACCATAGACCCTATAGTCCTCCCCATGTTCCTCAGCCTCCTCAGCCTTCACAGTCTCCACAGCCCCATGGGCCTGGATAAACTTCATGTTCTCCATGGACTCCACATTTCTACGTGGGCTCAGCAGACTATGCCGGCACCATGAGCCCGCATTGGCTCCATGGCATCCATGAGATATAGAGGCTCTGCAGTCTCCACAGACTCCATGGGCTCCATGGGTTCCATGGGCTCCTGTGGCTCCACATATTCCACAGGCCTGCAAAGGGCCAAAGGCTATAGGCTTACACAGCATCCACAGTCCACCATGGTATCCACAGGCTCACAAGTACTGCAGAGACACTATGCACTCCACAGGGTCCTCTGGCCTGTACAGGCTCCACAGGCCTCCATGGCTTTCACATCCTCCATGGGCTACATCAGCTCCATGGTTTCCATATTCTGTATAGTGTCCATGAGCTACATACCTCAGCATATTCCATAGGCCACATGGGCGCATTGAGCTCCAGAGGATCCACAAGCCTGTACATGCTCCACAGGATCCCTGGGCTTGCATAGGCTACACGGGCTCCATAGGCTGTGAAAACTACATGTTCTCCACAGACTTCATGATCTCCATGGCCTCATCCAAGTCCCCAGGTCTTAACAGGCTCAACAGGCCTCTACAGTCTCCATTGAGTCCACAAGTTCCACTGGTCTGCATAGCTTCCATTGGTTCCACAGGTTCCACAGGCTATATGGGCCTCCACAGGCTTCAAAGACCCCAAAGTCTCCAATGACCTACACAGTCTCCACAGGCTCCATGGGCTCTATGGCCTCCACAGACAGCACATGCTCCACAGGTGTCAATGGCCTCCAGGGGCCTGCATAGGTTCCACAGGCCTCCATGGCCTCCAGAGGCTCCAAAACTCCATGGGCTTCACAGGCATTCATGGGCTACATGTGCTCCATGAGCTTAACAGTCTCAATGGTCTTCTCTGGTTCCACAGCTTCAATATACTCCATGGTCCCCATGGACTCCATGAGCTCCAAAGGCTCTGCAAGCCTCAATAGTCTTCACAGGGTCTAAAGGCTCCACAGCTGAACAGAACTCAATGGAATCCCTGATCTCCATGGGCTTCATGGTCTCCATGGGCTCCACATGCAAAACAGACTCCATGTGTATGTACAAGCTCCACAGGCTCCACTGAATCCACGGGCACTACAGGCTCCACAGACTCCACAGTATCCACAAATTACATGGTCCTGCACATGCTCTTTCAGGCCTCCATGCATTCAAAGTTTCCACAGGCTCGATAGGCACCACAGGATCCATGCACCTGCATAAACTGCATAGGGTTCAACAGGCTCAACAAGCTCCACAGGCTCCAAGGACTCCACAGTTTACAAAGGCTCCAAACATTTTCCCCTAATGCTCAGTGAATACAGTTGGTCTTCAGTTTAGAGAACCAATAAAGGGACTCATTTCATTGGCTGCTCCATATGTGTTTTCATTAAAATCAACTTCAAGACACAGGTTTAACCTAACTCTATGTGAATGCAGGAGGTACTTCAAGTTTGAAATGTAAGTAAGATACTTGTTTGTTTGGCTGCTATGCACTTACTTTCACTCGCAATTAATTTCAGAACACTGGTTTTACCTAATGCTATTCCAATGCAGTTGTTCCTTCAGTTTTCAAAATAAATAGGATACTCATTTCATTGGCAGCTATGCACTATTTGGAGTTACAATCAACTTCAAAATCCTGGTTTTAACCTATAGCTTTGTGGATCCAGGAGGTTCTTCATGTTTGAAAAGTAGGAAAGATACTTGTTTCCTTAATTGCTAGGCCCTTGTTTTCACTTACCACCAATGTCAAAACACTGCTTTTACCTAACAATATGCCAAATGCAGTAGTTTCTTCAATTTGAATCTAAATAAGATTTGTGTTTCATTTGCAGCTATGCATGTTGTTTCACTTACAATCACCTTGAAAACACTTGTTTTACCTAACACTCTGTGAATGCAGTAGATAATTCATCTTTGAAAGGTAAGCAAGATACTTGTTTCCCTGGCTGCTATGCACTTGCTTTCATTCACAATGTCAGAACACTGCTTTTACCTACTGCTCTGCCAATGCAATGGTTCTTCACTTTTGTAAAGTAAATAATATACTTCTTTCCTTTACTGCTATGTACTTCTTTTCAATTACAACCAATGTCAAAACACTGCTATTTCTATGCCAATGCTGCAGTGCCTTCACTTTTAAAATCTAAGTAATTTTCTAATTTCTTTGGCTGCTAAGCACGTGTTTTCACTTTCAATCAACCTCAAAGCATTGTTTTCCTGAGTGCTCAGGGAATGCAGTCATTTCTTTACTTATGAAAACCAAAAAAAGAAACTTGTTTCATTCTCTGCTTTGTGAGTGTTTTCACTTACAATCAATTTCAAGACTCTGGTTTCACCTAACTCTCTTAGAATGCAAGATGTACTTCAATTTTGAAAGGTAAGTAAGATCCTTGTTTGTTGGCTGCTATGCACTTGCTTTCACTCACGATCAATGTCAAAACACTGCTTTTACCTAATGCTATGCCAATGCGGTGGTTCATCCAGTTTTAAAAATTAAACAAGGTACTCATTTTATTGGCAGCTATACACTTCCTTGGAATTACAATCACATTCAACACACATTTATTAATTTAAAGCACTGTGAATCCAGTATCTTCCTTACATTTCTTTTTATTTAATTTTATTTGTACATTAAATAATTGAAAATATAAAATTAAAAACTAAAAAGTAAACACAGGTGAATATATACATTTCTCAATTAAATGTAATAGATATATATAATTTTTTCAAACACTATTACACAATATATTTGGATCAGAGTGACTCATTCATACTGTATTTGCCATTTTGTTTGGCTTGCTTCACTCAACATAAAGTCCTCCAGGTCATCCATGTTGCCATATGTTTTATGACTTCATTTCCTCTTGAGCTGCATAATATTCCATTGTGTGAATAGACCAGATTGTTTATCCATTCATTTTGAGTTGAATGGATCAGGGAGTGAGATAGGGGTTCTCTTTCATTCTTTTAGTTATAGATATCAAGTTCTCTCAACACCATTTGTTGAAGAAACTGTTTTCCCCCATTAGCGTGGTCTTGGTAGGTTTGTCAAAAACCAGTTGACTATACAGGTGAAGGTACATTTCTGGGTTCTCTATTCTATTTCACTGATTGATGTGTCTATTTTTATGCCAGTACCATGCTGTTTTGACACTGTAGCCTTGTAATATATTTCAAGGTCAGGCAGTGAATTTCATCCCACATTGCTCTTCTTTTTTAGAATGCTTTTGGCTATTCGGGTGCACTTACCCTTCTAAATGAATTTGGTAATTGCCTTCTCTATTTCTGTAAAGTGAGCAGCTGGGATTTTGATTGGTATTGCATTGAATCTGTAAATCAGTTTGGGCAAGAATGACATTTTCATGAGATTTATTCTTCCGATCCATGAACACGGAATGTCTTTCCATTTATTTAGGTATTTTTAAATTTCTTTTAGCATTGTTTTGTAGTTTTCTGCATATAAGTCCTGTAGTTCTTTGGTTAAATTAACTCCTAGGTATTTGATTCTTTTTGTTGTGATTGAAAATTGAATTGTCCTCCTGATTTCCTGCCCAGGTTGTTCAGGAATAATGTACAAAAACATTACTGAATTTTGTGTGTTGATCTTGTATCCTACCACTCTGCTGAACTCATTTATTAGTTCAAGTAGCTTTGTCATGGATGCTTGAGGATTTTCTAAGTACAGGATCATGTCATCTGCAAACAGGGAGAGTTTTACTTCTTCTTTTCCCATTTGGGTGCATTTAATTTTTTGTCTTGTCTAATTGCCCTAGCTAGAACTTCTAGTACAATGTTGAATAACAATGGTGAGAGTGGGCATCCTTGTCTTGTTCCTGATCTTAGGGGGAAAGCTTTCAACCTTTCCCCATTGAGTATGATGTTGGCTGTGGGTTTTTCATATATGCCTTTTATCATATTGAGGAATTTTCCTTTTCTTCCTATCTTTTGAAGTATTTTTATCAAAAAATTATGTTGGATTTTGTCAAAAGCCTTTTCTGCATCTACTGTGATGATCATATGATTTTTTTCCTTCAATTTTTTAATGTGGTGTATTAGTCAGGGTTCTTTTGGGAAACAGAATCAACAGGAGATATGTGTTAATAATATGAGATTTTAAAAGAGTCTCTCACACGATCATGGGGATGCACAAGTCCAGGTTCTGCAGGCAGGCTGCAAACCAGTGGCTCCGAAGAAAGTCCAATGAAAAGTCGTTGATGAGTTTCTGGGATAAATTGCCTGTCCAACGATGAGCTGGGAAATTCTGGATGTTGAAATAACTTACCACTTTAAGCCACTAAACTGATTGGATAAAAGCAACACCCATTGATGGTGTAATCTCCCTGATTGATGCAGATGTAATCAGCCATACAAGCAGTAAACTCACTTGTCATTGACGTCCATAAATGCTCTTGTTTTACAATTAGCCCAGTGCTTGCTGGAACAAACACCTGGACACAATTACCTGACCGAGTTGACACATTAGCCTAACCATCACAGTCCACCACTTGTCAACTCAGCAATCATACACATTACTCTAAACCATACTTAGTCTCTAAGTAAAAAAAAATAACAGAAAAGCATACATATATATTTCTGCCTAACAATGTTCAACTCCTCTGCATACAACTGGAAATGCATTAATTCCCCACAGAACAGGGTGCAAGTCCTTGGGTAATAATAACTCTTAAACTTGACATCCTCAAATATTATGACATGGAATTAATACAATTTTTCATGATAGGGGAAATGGTTGGGTAAGAAAACAAAGAAATTTGTTTTGTGTAAATATACAATCATACTCATAATGAAACATGGAAGATGGTAGTGATAAACTGGAACTTCAACCACTTGACCAGTTATAGAAACGAGGACTGTAATAGTCATGAACCTTTTTTCCACTACCCATTCCATGTTCATCAAGCACTTCAGGTGGCCATGGTTCTTTGCCTGGTGAGGTGACCCAAACTTTCATTCCCAAAGATTCTGGGCCATTGTTAGTCCTGCTTGAATTGGTTTGTTGTAATATTCCATTGACTTTGATCACAGGGCATGGCAGGACTAGGAGATGCACTAGATGATCTCCTACATTCCAGGCAAACTCTTCTTTACCCCCATTATGTAGGTTTAGTCCTATTTCCCCTTGATAGTCAGGATCAATCACCCCAGCCAGTACAGTAATTCCCTTTTTTGCCTGTTGATTCACAGGTAAGAGGAGCCCAAAGTGGCCAGGTGGCTGTCTTAATTTCCAGTTCAATGGAATAATTGTTATGTTTCCAGGTGGCAGCATTCTTCTTTTTGGGACTAAAACCTGTAGACCTGCAGAACTTAAGGTTGCAGGGACAGGAATCAAAAATTTTCCTTGTGGGTGACTAGGGGTAATAGTGAGTGGTGCCACTCTCATTTCCACCCCTTGATTCCTGGACCCATGTATCAGGGCTATGGGAGAAACAGCATCATAGAGAGGATGCTGATTCAGAGCATACACAGCCCCCTGGAGAACGTTACCCCAGCCCTGCAAGGTATTGCCATCTAGTTGGTGCCATAATTGAGTCTTCAAAAGGCCATTCCACCATTCTATTAAACCAGCTACTTCAGGGAGATTGGGTACATGGTAAGACCAGTGAATTCCATGGACATGTGCCCATTCCCACACATGATTTGCTGTAAAATGTGTTCCTTGATCAGAAGCAATGCTGTGTGGAATGCCATGGCAGTAGATAAGACATTCAGTAATTCCACGGATGGTAGTTTTAGAAGAAGCATTGCATGCTGGAAATGCAAACCTATAGCCAGAGTACGTGTTTATTCCAGTTAAAACAAACCACTGCCCCTTCCATGGTTATGATGAACCAACTTTGCATACCAGGAATAAATCCCACTTGGTAGTGATGTATAAATATTTTGATATGCAGTTGGATTCAATCTCCTTAATTGTGATTGATTGGTTAAGTTCTTGTATTTCAAGAAATACAAGTAGCATCAGTGTAGGTTGGTTATGTGTTTCTGGAAATTTGTCCATTTCTTCTAGTTTGTCTAGTTTGTTCGCATATAGTTTCTCATAATATCCTCTTATAATTATTTTTATTTCTGTGCGGTCATTTGTAATTTCTCCTCTGTGATTTCTGATTGTATTTATTTGCATCTTCTCTCTTTTTTTCTTTGTTAGTCTGGTGAGGGGTTTGTCAATTTTATTGATCTTCTCAAAGAGCCAGTTTTTGGGTTTGTTGATTTTCTCTATTGTTTTTCTGTTCTTATTTTCATTTACTTTTGATGTAATCTTTATTATTTCTTTCCTTCTGCTTGCTTTGGGATAGGTCTGCTGTTCTTTTTCTAGTTTCTCTAGTAGTTCAGTTAAATCTTTGAGTTTAGCTCTTTAGTGTTTTTTAATATAGGCATTTAGGTCTATAAATTTCCCTCTCAAGACTGCCTTCATTGTATCCCATAAGTTTTGATATGTTGTATTCTCATATTCATTTGTCTCAATATATTTATTGATTTCACTTGCAATTACTTCTTTGACCACCAAATATTTAGGAGTGTGTTGTTCAGTCTCCACACATGTGCAAATTTACTTTTTTCCTGTCTGTTATTGATTTCTAGTTTCATTCCATTATGATCTGAGAAGGTGCTTTGTATAATTTCAATCTTTTTATATTTATTGAGAGCTTCATTGTGACCTAACATGTGGTCTACACTGGAGAAAGATACATGGGCACTTGAGAAGAATGTATAACCCACTGAGTTTGAATGCAGTGTTCGGTAGATGCCTGTTAGTTTTAACTTGCTTATCATATTGTTCAAGTTCTCTGTTTTCTTGTTGATCTTCAGTCTAGTTGTTCTATCTAATGATGTGAGAGTGATTTTGAAGTCTCCAATGATTATTGTAGAAATGTCTATTTCTCCCTTCAGTTTTGCCAGAGTTTGGCTCATATATTTTAAGGCACCCTGGTTAGGTGCATAGATATTTATGACTATTATATCTTCCTGGAGGACCGTCCATTTTATTAATATATAATGGCCTTCCATATCTCTTATCACTTTTTTGCATTTAAACTCTGTTTTGTCTGATATTAGTACAGCTACCCCTGCTCTTTTCTGTTTATTATTCATGTGGAGGATCTTCTTCCAATCTTTTACTTTCAGCTGGCTTGTATTCCTGGGTCTGAGGTGAGTTTCTTGTAAGCAGCATAAGGATAGCTCGTGTTTTTTTTATCCATTCTGTCAGCCTGTATCTTTTGATTGGGGGATTTAATCCATTCACATTCAATGATATTACTGTAAATGCACTATTTATTTCAACCATTGTATTCTTTGGTTTTCATATGTCATCTTGTTTCTGTCTCCCCTTTTACTCTTTTGGTTATTCTTTCTGCTTTTCTTTCTTCTATACTCTCCTCTAAGCCTCTATCTCCTGTCTTTTTCTTTCAAGTTCTAAGGCTTCCGTTAATATTTCCTGCAAAGATGGATTCTGTTTTTCAAGCTCTCTTAGTTTCTGTTTGTTTGTGAATACTTTATACTCACCTTCATATACGAATGACAGTTTTACTGGATAAAGAATTTCGGCTGGCAGTTTTTCTCTTTCAGTTTCCGAATTGTATCATACCACTGTCTTCTCATCTCCATGGTTTCTGAAGAGAAATCTGCATTAAGTCTTACTGGACTTCCTTTGTATATGATTGTTTGCTTCTCTCTTGCTGCTCTGAGAATTTCCTCTTTATCTTTTACATTTGACATTCCGAAGAGTATGTGTCTTGGCATAGGTCTATTTGGATTTATTCTCATTGGGGTACGTTGTGCTGCTTGGACATGTAGCTTCATTTCTTTTGTGAGAGTTGGGAAGTTTTCAGCTATTATTTCCTCAAATATTCTTTCTGCCCCTTTTCCTTTCTCTTCCCCTTCTGGAGCTCCCATGACACGTATGTTGTTTTGTTTTTTGTTATTCAATTCTCTGAGCCTCTGCTCAATTTTTTCCATTCTTTTCATTCTTGGTTCTTTTCTCTCTTCAATTTTAGGTGCTCTGTCTTCAGTATCACTTATTCTTTCTTCTATCACTTGGAGTCTGCTGTTGTATGCCTCAAATGTGTTTTTGACTACCTTGTGTCTTTCATTCCAATGAATTCCGTTACTTTTCTGTTCAGGATTTCAAATTCTTCTTTGCTTTTGCACAATGTCTTCTTGATGTCATTTATTTCTTTAACTATATTGTCCTTCATCTCATTTGATTTTGGAATTTGTGCTCATCTCACTGATTAGTTCTCTCAAATTCTGCATCTCTTCTGGGAATTTGATGTATTCCTTTTCTTGAGCCATGTCATCTATTTTCTTAGTATGGGCCTTAATTTTTTGCTGGTGTTTAGGCATCTGGTTTTTACTGTATTTTACTTAGATGCTCTACCTCTTTCTCTTTTATAGGGTTTTAGTGGCAGGAGGCTGTGAGTTACCACAACCCTTTGATTTTTGTCTCAACCTTGATTGTTAGGATTATCCTGCTGGTTGCTCAAAACTGGGCACTCAACCCAGTAATCGGTTGTAGAGTCATTTCCTAGGGCCTTGGGCAGGGAGTCTATAGAGGCCAGGAAAATCCTCTCCTAAATAGTTTTCTTATGTGCACTTCCTTGTTCTGCCAGGAGATGGCGCTACTTGACAGCTCTCAATTCAATGCCTTGTCGGAGTTTATTTGTTGTAACACAGACCAGATCAATGTCATAGTGCTTCCTGACTGGGGGCTAAGAGCCTTGTAATTCAAACTTTATGAGACGGTTCTCCAGACTTATCTGATAGCCCCCTCCCTTTTCCCAGCTAGGAAATATTTCCTCTCCCCTCTGAATCCTCAACAATAAGTCCCTGTTAGTAGCAGAGGATATTGGGAGGTATATATATCTTTAGCCCCTTTCAGATCCAAGGCAAAACAATGGCACAGGCCCAACCAGCCTCGAAAGGGCTCTTGGGACAGGGCAGAACAAACCTGTGAGTCAAAAGCACGGATGGCTCCAGGCTGACTCTCACCTCTCCTGTGGAGTCCTAAACAATTTTTCCAGGCTTGAAGAGAGGGAGGTTGCAAGGGTCAGATTTCTCCAGTCCTTCCTAGGCTCCCAGGGCACACCACCATGTGGAAGGCTGTGTCCCTCTCTCTCCCCTTTTCAGTAGTGGTAGATCCCTGGAGCATGCTTTGACTTTAGTTGCTGGTCCAGAGACTCGAGAATTCTAAAGTGTGGTGGAGTGTGCCGGAGCAGCAGCCGCTGCTGGTTTCAACTCACAGTACTGGTTCTGAGTCACGATTTCCCTCTTTTGTCCCTCTATCCTCTCGTTGGTGTTCAGCCTTCACTTGCTGTCCGAAACTCCAGAAGATCTATTTCTGGGCTGTTTCACCTTGGTCTCTAGCTATTTCTCTCGAGAAGAGATTTCCATGTCTTACTAGTCCACCATCTTCCCAGAAGTCTCTCATTTATATTCAAATTATAAGTACCGCCTGCATTCACAGAGAGTTGGGTGCAACCAGTGTCTTGAAGTAGATTTTAAGTGAAAACACGTGCAAAGCAGCCAATGAAACAAGTTTCTATGTTGGTTTTCAAAATTGAACAATTGACTGCATTACAACCAGTGACAGGGTAAAGCAGTGTTTTGAAGTTGACTGTAAGTGAAAACACGTGCATAGCAGCAGACGAAAGAAATTTACTTAGATTACCAAAGTGAAGAAATTGCAGCATGGGCATAGTAAAAGCAGTGTTTTGGATTGTGAGTGAAAGCAGGTGTATAGCAGCCAAATATACAAGTATCTTACTTAACTTTCAAAGTTGAATTACCTCCTGCATTCACAGAGTGTTAGATAAAATCATTGTTTTGAAGATGATTTTAAGTGAAGACATAGGCATAGCAGCAAATAAAACACAAATCTTACTTAGATTTGAAAAGTGAAGAATCTACAACTTTGGCATAGCATTAAGTAAAAGCTTTGTTTTTAGATTTATTGTGAGTGAAAACAAGTGCATAGCAGCCAAACAAAAAAGTATCTTACTTATGTTTCAAAGTTTAACTACCTCCTGCAATCACCACGTGTTAGGTAAAACCAGTGTTTTGAAGATATTTTTAAGGGAAAGCACAGGCATATCAGCAAATAAAAAAAAAATCTTATATAGATTTGTAAAATGAAGAAACCACTGCATTGGAGTAGCTTATCTAAAAGCAGTGTTTCTACATTGTGATCAAAAGCAAGTGCATAGCAGCCAAAGATGTATTTTTCTTCCATTTCATAGTTGAAGAAGCTCCTGCATTCACAGCGTGTTAGGTAAAAACAGTGTTTTGAAGATAATTGTAAGTGAAAACACATGCATAGTAGCAAATAAAACAAAAAACTTATTGATAATTGTAAAGTAATGAAACCACTGCATTGGCATAACATTATGTAAAACAGTGTGTTGGTATAGTGAGTCAAAGCAAGCGCAGTGCACCCAAATAATCAAGTATCTTACTTACCTTTCAAACTTGAAGTATCTCCTGCATTCACAGAGAGTTAGGTGAAACCAGAATCTTGAAGTTGGTTTTAAGTGGAAAGCAGCCAATGAAACAAATTTCTTTATTGATATTCTAATTGAGGATTAGTCTGCATTCACCCAGCATTAGAGAATAGCAGTGTTTTGAAGTTGATTGTAAGTGAAAACACGTCAATCATAGCAAAATAAAGACTCTTACTTAGATTTCCAAAGGGAAGAACCTGCAGCACTGGCATAGTAAAAGCAGGGTTTTGACATTGTGTGTGAAAGCAAGTATATAGCAGCCAAACCAACAAGTATCTTACTTAACTTTCAAACTTGAATTACCTACTGCATTCACAGGGAATTAGGTAAAATCAGTGTTTTGAAGATGATTTTAAGTGAAAACACATGCATAGCAGAAACAAAACATAAATATTACTTAGATTTGAGTAGTGAAGAAACTACTTCATTGGCATAGTATTCGATAAAAGAAGTATTTTTACATTGTGAGCAAAAGCAAACGCATAGCAAGAAAACAAGCAAGGATCTTACTTACTTCTCAAACTTGAAGTATCTCCTGCATTCACAGAGAGTTAGGTGAAACCAGTGTCTTGAAGTTGGTTTTAAATGAAAACACATGCAAAGCAACTAATGAAACAAGTTTCTTTATTGGTTTTCTAAAATGAAGAATTGAATGCATTCACAGAGAGTTGGAAAATGAGTGTTTTGAAGTTGGTTGTAAGTGAAAACACGTGCATAGCAGTAAAAGAAAGAAACTTACTTAGATTTCCAAAGTGAAGAAAATGCAGCATTGGCATAGAAAAAGTAGGTTTTGACATTGTGAGTGAAAGCAAGTGCATAGCAGCCAAACTATCTCACTTAAATTTCAAACTTGAATTACGTCATGCATGCACAGCCTGTGAGGTAAAGCCAGTGTTTTGAAGATGATTTTAACTGAAAACACATGCATAGCAGCAAACAAAACACAAATCTTTCTTAGATTTGGAAAGTGAAGAATTGACTGTGTTCACCCAGAGTTAGGGTAAATCAGTGTTTTGAAATTAATTGTAAGTGAAAACACATGCATAACAGTAAAAGAAAGAAATTTATTTAGAGTTCCATTGTGAAGAATCTGCGGCATTGGCATACAAAAACCAAGGTTTTGACATTGTGTGTGAAAGCATGTGTATAGCAGCCAAACAAACAAGTATATTATTTAGCTTTCACACTTGAATTATCACCTGCATTTACAGAGTGTAATGTAAAACCAGTGTTTTGAAGACGTTTTAAGTGAAAACACTTGCATAGCAGCAAACAAAACCCAAATCTTACTTATATTTGAAAAGTGAATAAAATCCTGCATTGGAATAGCATTAGGTGAAAGCACTGTTTCTACATTGATTGTGAGTGAAAGAAAGTGCATAGCAGCCAAAAATACACATGTATCTTACTTATGTTTAATTGTTGAATTAAGTTTTGCATTTACAGATTGTTAGGTAAACCAGTGTGTTGAAGGTGATTTTAAGTGAAAACACATGCATAGCAACAAACAAAACACAAGCCTTACTTAGATTTGAAAAGAGAAGAAACTACTGCTTTGGCATAGCATTATGTAAAAGCAGTGTTTTACATTGATTGTGAGTGAAAGCAAGTGCATAGCAGTCAAACAAACAAGTATCTTACTTAAGATTCAAAGCTGAAATTTCTTCTGCATTCACATTGTGTTGGGTCAAACCAATGTTTTGAAGATAAATGTAATTGAAAACACATGTATAGCAGCAAATAAAACACAAATCATAGTTATATTTGGAAATTAAGAAACTACTGGTTTGGCGTAGCATTAGGAATAATCAGTGTGTTGGCACTGTGAGCAAAAGCAAGCACATAACAGCCAATCAAACAAGTATCTTACATACCTTTCAAGCTTGAAATACCTCCTGCATTCAAAGTGTGTTAGGTAAAATCAGGGTTTTTAGGATGATTTTAAGTGAAAACACCCGCATAGCAGCAAACAGAAGACAAATCTTACTTAGATTTGAAAACTGAAGAAACTACTGCATTTGCATAGCATTAGATAAAACCCGTGTTGTTACATTGATTGTGAGTGAAAGCAAGTACCTATCAGCCAAACAAACAGTTTTATTAAATGAAGTATTGACTGCATTCACCCACCGTTTGGAATAGCTGTGATTGAAGTTAATAGTAAGTGAAAACATGTGCAGAGCAGCAAAAGAAAGAAACTAACTTTGATTTCAAAAGGAAAGAAACTGCAACATTGGGAAAGAAAGACAACGTTTTGACATTGTGTGTTAAAGAAGTGCCTAGCACCCAAATAAACAAGTATCTTACTTAACTTTCAAACTTGAATTACCTCCAGCATACAAAGAGTGTTAGGGAAAACCAGTGTTTTGAAGATGATTTTAGGTGAAAACACTTGCATATCAGCAAACAAAACACAATTCTTACTTAGATTTGAAAAGTGAAGAAACTACTGCTTTGGTATAGCATTAGTTAAAAGCAGTGTTTTTACATTGTGAGAGAAAACAAGTGCATAGCAGCCAAACAAACAAGTATCTTACTTATATTTCAAAATTGAAGTACATCATACACTCACAGCATGTTAAGTAAAAGCAGTGATTTGAAGATAATTAAAATTGAAAACACATAGCAGAAAATAAAACACAAATCTTATTTATATTAGTAAAGAAGACTCTACTGCTCAGGAGTAGCATTGGGAGAAAGCAGTGTTTTGGCATAGGGAGTGAAGGCAAGTGCATAGCTGCCAAACAAACAAGTATCTTACTTACCTTTCAAAGTTGAAGTACCACCTGCATTTAGAGAGTGTTAGGTAAATAGTGTTTAGAAGATGATTGTAAGTGAAAACATATGCATAGCAACAAACAAATGCAATTCTTAGTTAGATTTGGAATGTAAAGGAACTACTGCATTGGTTTAGCATTTGGAAAGCAGTGTGTTGGCATAGTGAGTGAAAGCAAGTGCATAGTAGCCAAGGAAACAAGTATCTTACTTACCTTTCAAACTTGAAGTAACTCCTGCATTCTCAGAGAGTTAGGTGAAAGCAGTGTCTTGAAATTTATTTTAAGTGAAAACAGGTGCAAAGCAGCTAATGAAACAAGTTACTTTATTGGTTTTCTAAACGAAAGAACTAACTGCCTTCACTCAGCATTAGGGAAAGTCATTGTTTTGAAGTTGATTGTGAGTGAAAACACGTGCATAGCAGCAAAAGAAAGAAGAACCTTACTTATATTTCCAAAGTGAAGAAATTGCAGCATTGGCATAGTAAAAGCAGGGTTTTGATATTGTGAGTGAAAGTAAGTGTATAGCCACCAAACAAGCAAGTATCTTACAAAATTTTCAAACTTGAATTACCTCCTGCTTTCAAAGAGTGTTAGGTAAAACCAGTGTTTTGAATATGACTTTAAGTGAAACACAAGCATAGCAGCAAAGCAAACACAAATCTTACTTAGATTAGAAAAGTGAAGAAAGTACAGTATTGGCATAGCATTGGGTGAAAACAGTGTTTTTACATTGATTGTTAGTTAAAGCCAGTGCATAGCAGCCAAACAAACAAGTATGTTACTTACGTTTCAAAGCTGAAGTATCTCCTGCATTCACAGCATGTTAGGTAAAAGCGGTGTTTTGAAGAAAATTGTAAGTGAAAACACAAGCATAGTAGCACATAAAACACAAATCTTACCTAGATTTGAAAGTGAAGAAACGGATGCATTGGCATAACATTAGGTAAAATCAGGTGTTTTACATTGATATTGAGTGAAAACAAGTGAAGTGTAGTCAAACAAACAAGTATGTTACTTACCAATGAAAGTTGAAGTGCCTCCTGCATTCACAGAGTGTTCGGTAAAACCAGTGTTTTGAAGATGATTGTAAGTGAAAACACATGCATAGCAGCAAATGAAACACAAATCTTTATTGATTTGAAAAGTGAAGAAGCCACTGCATTGGTGTAGCATTAGGTAAAAGCTGTGTTTTGACATTGTGAGTAAAACCAAGTGCATAGTAGCCAAACATACAAGCATCTTACTTACCTTTAAAATTTGAAGTACCTCCTGCATTGACAGAGAGTTAGTTGAAACCAGTACCTTGATGTTGATTTTAAGTGAAACCTCGTGTAATGCAGCCAATGAAACAAGTTTCTTTATTGGTTTTCTCAACTGAAGAATTGAGTACATTCACCCAGCATTAAGGAAAAGTTGTGTTTTGAAGTTGATTGTAAGTGAGAACACGTGCATAGAAGCAAAAGAAAGAAACTTACTTAGATTTCAAAAGTGAGGGAACTGCAGAATTGGCATAGTAAAAGCAGAGTTTTACATTGATTGTGATGGAAAGCAAGTGCATAGCAGCCAAACAAACAAGTATCTTACTTAAATTTCAAAGTTGAAGTACATCCTGCATTCAGAGAGTTTTAGATAAACCAGTGTTTTGAAGATGATTTTAAGTGAAAACACATGCATAGCACCAAACAAAACACAAAACCTACTTAAATTTGAAAAGTGAAGAAACTACTGCATTGGCATAGCATTAGGTAAAAGCAGAGATTTTACATTGATTGTGAGTGAAAGCAAGTGCATAACAGGAAAAAAAACAAGTATCTTACTTATGTTTCAACATTGAAGTTCCTCCTGCATTTACAGTGTGTTAGGTAAAAGCTGTGTTTTGCAGATAATTGTAAATGAAAAAATATGCATAGAAGGAAATAAAACACAAATCTTATTGAGATGCATAAAATAAAGAAATTACTGCATTGGCATTGCATTAGGAAAAAGCAGTGTGTTGGTACATTGAGAGAAAGCAAGGGCATAGGAGCCAAACAAACAAGTATCTTACTAATCTTTCAAACTTGATTTACCTTCTGCATTCACAGAGAGTTAGGTGAATCCAGTGTCTTCAAGATGAGTTTGAAATGAAAACACGTGCAAAGCAGCCAATGAAACAAGTTTCTTTATTGGTTTTCTAAACCAAAGAACTAATTGCCTTCACTCAGCATTAGGGAAAGTCATGGTTTTGGAGTTGATTGTGAGTAAAAACACGTGCATAGCAGCAAAATAAAGAAGAATCTTACTTATATTTCCAAAGTGAAGAAATTGAAGCACTGGCATATTAAAAGCAGGGTTTTGACATTGTGAGTGAAAGTAAGTGTATAGCAGCCAAACAAACAAATATCTTACTTAACTTTCAAACTTGAATTACCTCCTACTTTCAGAGTGTTAGGTAAAGCCAGTGTTTTGAAGATGACTTTAAGTGAGACAACAGCATAGCGGCAAAGCAAACACAAATCTTACTTAGATTAGAAAAGTGAAGAAAGTACAGTATTGGCATAGCATTAGGTAAAAACAGTGTTTTTACATTGATTGTGAGTTAAAGCCAGTGCATAGCAGCCAAAAAAGAAGTATGATACTTACTTTTCAAAGCTGAAGTACCTCCTGCATTCACAGCATGTTAGGTAAAAGCCATGATTTGAAGAAAATTGTAAGTGAAAACACAAGCATAGTACCACAAAAAACACAAATCTTACCTATATTTGAAAGTGAAGAAACGGATGCATTGGCATAACATTAGGTAAAAGCAGGTGTTTTACATTGATAGTGAGTGAAAACAAGTGAAGTGTAGTAAAAAAAACAAGTATGTTACTTATCAATGAAAGTTGAAGTACCTTCTGCATTCACAAAGTGTTCGGTAAAACCAGTGTTTTGAAGATGATTGTAAGTGAAAACACATGCATAGCAGCAAATGAAACACAAATCTTTATAGATTTGTAAAGTGAAGGAACCACTGCTTTTGGGTAGTATTAGGTAAAAGCACTGTTTTCACATTGTGAGTAAAACCAAGTGCATAGCAGCCAAACAAACAAGCATCTTACTTACCCTTGAAATTTGAAGTACCCCCTGCATTCACAGAGAGTTAGGTGAAACCAGTGTCTAGAAGTTGATTTTAAGTGAAACCACATGTAAAACAGCCAATGAAACAAGTTTCTTTATTGGTTTTCTCAACTGAAGAATTGAGTGCAGTCACCAAGCGTTACGGAAGAGCAGTGTTTTGAAGTTGATTTTAAGTGAGAACATGTGCATAGCAGCATAAGAAAGAAACTTACTTAGATTTCAAAAGTGAAGTAGCTGCAGCATTGGCATAGTAAAAGCAGCATTTTGACATTGTGAGTGCAAGTAAGTGTATAGCAGCCAATCAAACAAGCATCTTCCTTAATTCAAACTTGGATTATCTCCTGCATTCACAGAGTGTTAGGTAAAATCATTGTTTCAAAGATAATTTGTGTGGACAATGTTGAGTGCATTTTGCCCATTGACACCTAAGGAACCCACAGAGCCTGTTGAGCCTGTGGAGACTATGGTACCCATTGAGGCCTGTGATCCAGAGGATTCTGTGGAGACAATGGAGATGGTGTTGCCCATCGAGTCGTAAAGGACTGTAGAGCTCCTGGAGCCCATGAAGACCAAGGAGCCCATGCAGCCTGTGGATACAGCATAAGCCAGTGGAACTGGTGCAACCTGTCAAGCCCATGGGGTCAATGGAGCTGGTGGGGTTTGGAAGCCATGGAGATTGGGGAACTCATGGAGAATGTGGAGACCATGGAGCTCATGGAGCTCATGGATGCTGTGTAGGCAAATGGAACCTGTGAAAACTATGAGGCCCATGAAATCGGTGGAGCTGGTGGAGTTTTGAGAATCTATGGAGACCGAGGAGCCCATGCAGACTATGGTTCCCAAGGGGTCCTGTGGAGCCTGTGTAGTCCCATGAAGTACAGGGAGACGGTGAATACTGTGAGAATATAGAGGACTGTGGAATGCATGGAGCTGATGGAACGCATGGAGTCTATGAAATCCATGGAGGCCTGTGGAGATTGTAGAGGCCTGAGGACCCTGTGGAGACTATGGTACCCCTTCAGGCCTGGATAACTTGTGAAGCCCATGGAGTCCTATGGGCCCTGTACAAACTAATAGACTCCATGCAGCATATGGGAAATGTGCAGGCCTGCGGAACATGTGGAGCCTGTGAAGCCACTGGAGCTCATGGACCCTATGGAACCCATGGAGGCTGTGAAGCCTGGAGAGCCTGTATATCTCAGGAGTCCATGGAGACTGTGAAGGCCCATGGTGCTAGAAGAGCCTTTTGAGGCCATGGAGGAATGTGGATCCCATGTACCCCATGGAGGTTATGTAGGCCCATGAAACCTGTGGAGGTTTTAGAGTCTGAAGAAGCTGAGGATCATGTGGGGAACTATGGAGTCTATGGAGCCCACTTTGGGCCATGGAGCCTGTTGAGCCTGGGGAGCTTCTGGAGTCTGTGAAGCCACGGGATTTCACGGATGCTTTGAGGTCATGTGGTCAATGGAGCATGCATTGCACCTGGAGGCCTGTGGAGCTCTGTGGAGGCCTCTGCATGCCAATGTAGCCTGCTGAGTCTTTATAGCCCTTTGAGATGATTCAGCCTGTGCAGGCCCATGGAATCTGTGGAGCATGTGGAGCCTCCGGAGCCTATAGAATCTCTGGAGTCTGTGGATACTGTGAAGCCTGTGTATACTCATGGAGCCTTTGGAGCAGTGTAGCCTGTGGTGCCTTTGGAGCCTGTGGAGCCTGTAGAGACCTATAGACCCCTTGGAGGCTGTGGTAACTGTGCCAGCCTGTGGAACATGTGGAGCCTATAGAACCTTTGATGCCTGTGCATACCAATGGAAACTGTGGAATCTGTAGGGCCTTTGGAGCCTGTTCATAACTAGAGAAGCTGTGAAGCATGTGGAGACCATGGAGCCTGTGGAGGCCGTGAAGGCAGTGGTGTCCTGTGGAGCCTATACAGGTCTCAAGAGACCATTGACCCCTGTGGAACATGTGCTTCCTGGGGAGACCATAGATACCATGGAGACTGTGGAGGCTTTGTAGGCCAGTTGTGCCTGTGGGGCCTTTGAAGCCTGTGGAGTCCAATGAAGCTTATGGAGCTTGTGTAACCCATGGAGACTATGCAGACCTGGAGAACCAGTGGAGCCCATGGAGACTGTAGAGGCCTGTGTTGCCAGGGTGGTCCTGAGGAGGTGGTTGAGGCCATGGCGCCCATGCATTCTTTCAAGACCATGGAGTTCACAAAGCCTGTGGTGCCCTTGAACCCTGTGCAGGCCCAGGGAGTTTTTGGAGCCTGTAAAGTCTTGTGGATCCTGTGGAGCTCATCAATCCCATGGGGTCCCTGGAGCCTGTTGAGTTATGGAGCCCAAGGACACTACAGATAATTTGAAGCTTGTTAAGTGCATGTAGCCCATTGACAGCAATGGAGCCCATGGAGCCTGTTGAGCCTGTGGAAACTGCTGTGGCCATTGAGGCCTGTGGATCCTGTATAGTCCTTAGAGCTTGTGGATTCTGTGTAGCCAATGGAGCTGGTGGAGCCAAAGGAGCCGTCAAGGACTGTAGAGCCTATGGAGCCTGTGGAGGACATAGATCCCTTGGATGTCATGAATGTTGTTCAGTATAGTGGAACCTGTGCAACCTAGGAAGACAATTGAGTCTGTGGAGCTGGTGGAGTTTGTGGAAGCCAGGGATCCCTTGGAGCCCCTGGAGACTAGGGAGCCCAAATTGGTCTGTGGAACCTGTGCAGTACTGTGAAATACAGGGAGACTAGGAAGTCTGGAAGATTATATATGCCTTTGAACCCATGGTGCTGATGGAACCCATGGAGGTTGGGAAACCCATGGAGGCCTGTGGAGCCTGTGCAGGCCTGTGGAGATGGTTGAGGACATGGAGCCCATGAATTCTATAAAGACCATGGAGTTCACAAAATCTGTGGAGCACTTGTAGAACCTGTGGAACACATGGAGCCCATGGAGTTTGTAGAGGCTTGTGGAGCCTTTAAAGTCATGTGGAGGTGGTTGCAGGCATGGAGCTCATGAAGTCTGTCAAGACGGTGGAGTTCACAAAGCCTGTGGAGTCATTCAAGCCTGTGAAGTCTCAGGGAGCTTGTGGTGCCTGTACAGGCCTGTGGATCCTGTGGAGCTCATCAAGCACACGGGGCCCATGGAGCCTGTTGAGGTATGGACTCCAAGAACATGAATGAGAGTATGGAACCTGTTAAGGGCATTTAGCGAATTGACATCTGTGAATACCATGGAGCATGTTGAGACTGTGGAGACTGGGGGGTCCATTGAGGCCTGGGAAGCCTACACGGGCCTTAGAATAGTACTTTATGACTCCATGGGTTCCACCAGCTCAATCAGCTCCACAGAATCCACTGGCTCTAAGGCCCTTGTAGGCTTCCCAGGCCTCAATGGACCCCCCAGTCTCCACAGTCTCAACAAGCTCCATGGTTATTTATATATCATTTTGCAAATGTTTGTATGTATAGTGAGAATTTTGATTTTTACCCATAATAAAAAAATAAATAAATAAAATAAAGTACTGTAGAGCCCATAGATCCCGTGGAGTCCCTATTGCCGATGGAGCTCATGGTTGTTGTGTATGCCAGTGGAACCTGTGCAATATGTGAAACCCATAGAGTCTGTGGAGGTGGTGGAGTTTTTGGAATCTATGGAGAGCAAGAGCCCAAGGAGACTATGTAGTCAAGGAAGCCTGTGAAGGCTGTGCAGTCCCGGGAAAGACAGGGAGACTGTGAAACTTGTGAGAATATAGATTCCTGTGGAATCTTTGGAGCTGATGGAGCCCATGGAGGCATTGAAATGCATGGAGGCCTATGGAGCCTGTGAATTCCTGAGGTCCCTGTGGAGACCATGGTAGTTCTGCATACCTGTCAAACCTGTGGAGCCCATGGAGGCCTGTGGAGCTTGTAGAGTCCTATATACCCCTTGTAGCTTATGGCAACTGTGCAGGCCTGTGGAACATGTGGAGCCTGTGGAGCCTCTGGAGCTCATGGAGCCTATGGAACTCTTGGAGTGTGTGGAGCATGCAGAGCCTGTATCTCAAATGCAGGCTCATAGTAATGGCAGAGACTGTTGAGTCCATGGAGGAATGTGGATCCCATGGAGCCCATGGAGGTTATGTAGGCCCATTTAGCCTGTGGAGGCTGTAGAGTCTGAAGAAGCTGAGGATCATGTGGATGCCTGTGGAGTTGGTGGGGCACATTTTGGGCCATGGAGGCTGCGAGGCCTGTGGAGATTCATGGAACCTGAGGAAACAGGGACGCTTCTGGAAAATGAAGACACATGGATGCTTTGGAGGACTTGGAGGTCATGGGGCCCATGGAGCATGTCTTGCCCTTGGAGTCCTTTGGAGCCTCTGCACGTCCATGGAGACTGTTGATCCTTTGAAGTCCTTGGAGGCCATTCAGCCTATGCGGGCCCATGGAGCCTGTGGAGGCTGTGGAGCCTTTGAAGTCAGAGGAATTTGTGGAAACTGTGCATATGCATGGAGCCAGTGGAGCAAGTGGAGCCCATGGAGACTGTGGAAACCTTGCAGCCTGTGGAGGACTTTGGAGCTTATGCATGACCCTAGAGACCATTCACAAATGTGGAGCTTGTGTTGCCTTAGGATACAATATAATTCATGGAGAATGGACGCTCTGTATGTCAGTGGAGACTCTAGGGTATTTGGAGCCTGTGGATGTCCTTGAAGCCCTTGGAGACTTTGTAACCCATGGAACCTATGTAGACCTGTGGAGCCCGTGGAGCACATGGAAATTGGAGAGGCCTGTGGAGCATGTTCAAGCCTGTGGAGCTGGTTGAAGATTTGGAGTTCAGATAGTCAGTCAAGATTGTGGAGTTCACAAAACCTGTGGAGCCCTTTGAAGCTTGGGCCAGCCCAGGGAGCTTGAAGTGCCTGTACAGTCCTGTGGAACCTCTGATCTCGTCGAGCCCATGGGGCCCATGGAACCTGATGAGGTATGGAGCCAAAGGACACTACAGAGGATATGGAGCCTGTAAGTATATATAGCCCATTGATAGATGTGGAGCCCATGGAGCATATTGAGCCTGTGGAGACTGGGCTGCTCATTGAGTCCTGATGAGCCTGTACAGGCATTAGAGCCAGTGGATTCTCTGGAGTCTATGGAGCTGGTGGAGCCCATGGAGCCATAAAGGACTGTAGAGTCCCTGGAACCCCTGGAGACCTTGGAGCCCATGGAGCCCATGGATACTGTGTAGGCCTGTGGAACCTGTGCAACCTATGAAGCCAATGGACTATGGAGATGGTGGAGTTTGTGGAAGCCATGGAGATCGAGGAGTGCATGGAGATTGTGTAACCCAAGGGGGCCTGTGGATTTTGTGAAGTCCCATGAAGTTCAAGGAATCTGTGAAATCTGTGAGAATATGGGACCTGAAGAATCCGTGGAGCTGATGGAGCCCATGGAGGTTGTGAAACGCTTGGAGGACTTTGAAGCCTATGCCAACCTGTGGACACTCTGGAGCCCATGGTAACTCTACAGGTCTGGTGAGTCTGTGCAGCCCATGGAGGCCTGTGGAACCTGTACAGTCCTATAGACACCATGGAGCATATGGCAACTATGCAGGCCTGTGCAACATGTGGAGACTGTAGAATCCCTGGAGCTCATGGAGCCCATGGAAACCAGGGAGCCTGGGGAGCTTGCAGAGACTTTATATCTGTAGAGCCCATGGAGCCCGTGGAACCCATGGAGCTCATGGAGCTCATGGAAGATATGTAAGGAGGTGGAACCTGTGCAACATTTCAAGCTCTTGAAGTATGAGGAGATTGTGGAGTCTGTGGAAGCCATGGAGACCGAGGAGATGATGGACATTGTGGAGACCAAGGAGGCCTGTGCAGTCTGGTGAAGGACAGGGAGAGTGTGAAGGCTGTGAGTATATAGAGGTCTTTGGAACCCATGGAGCTGATGGAGCCCATGGAGACTGTGTAACCGATTTATGACTGTGGAGAATATGCAGGCCTGAGGACCCTGCAGAGCTGATGGAACCTCTGTAGGCCTGGGGAGCCTGTGGTGCCCATTAGTCCTGTGGAGACTGCACAGGCCTATAGACACCATGGAGCCTATGGCAACTGCGTAGGCTCATGGATGCAGTAGAGTCTGCTGAGGCCATAGAGTAAAGTGGATCCCTTTGAGCCCATGGATGTCATGTAGGGCAACAAAGCCTTTGGATGCTATAGAGTCTGAGGAAGCTTAGGATCATGTGGAGGCCTTTGGCATCTGAGGACCCCATTTTGGGCCATAAAGAATTTGAAGCCTGTCCAGGCTCATGGAGCCTGTGGAGACTGTGAAGCCACATGGATGTCATGGAGGCCTTGGAGTTCATGGAGCCCATTGAGCATGCATTGCCCCTGGAGGCTTGTGGAGCATCTGATTGCCCATGGAGCCTGTTGAATCTTTGAATCCGTTGGAGACCCTGCACTCTGCCAAGCCCATGGAGCCTGTGGAGCTCGTGGGACCTGTGGAGCCATAGAGACTATGGAGTAAAAGGAGACTGTGGAGCCACTGCATACTTATGGAGCCTGTGGAGGAAGTGAAGCCCATGGAGCCTCTGGAGTATGTGCATTCCATGGAGGCCTGTGGATCCCATGAAGTCCCCTCGATGCCAGTGAAATCTGTGGAGCATGTGCTGCTGGTAGAGGCCATAGTTTCCAGGGAGACTGTGGAGCCTATGTAGGGCAGTGTAGCCTGTGGGGCATTTGGAGCCTGTGGGGGCCCAGGGAGCTTGTGGAGCCTGTACAGGCCTGTGGATACTGTGGAGCTCATCGATCCCATGACCCATGGATTCATACCATGAGGTATGGAGCCCAAGGACACTACAGAGAATGTAGAGACTGTTAAGTGTATGTAGCCCCTTATCACCTGTGGAGCCCATGGAGCCTGTTGAGCCTATTTAGACTGCGGTGCCTATTGAGGCTTGTGGAGCCTGTAAAGGATTTAAAGCCTGTGAGTTCTGTGGAGCCAGTGGAGTTGATGCAGCCCATGGAGTAATAAAGGACTGTAGAGCCCATGGATCCTATGGAGCCCATGGAGCTCATGGATGTTGTGTAGGCCAGTGGAACCTGTCCAACCTTTGAAGTTGATGGTGTTTGTTGAATCTAGGGAGACATAGGATCCCATGGAGACTATGGAGCCAAGGATGCCTTTGGAGCTTGTGATGTCCTGTGAAGGATAGGAGACAGTGAAGTTTGTGAGAGGCCTGTGGAACCCATCAAGCTGATGGAGATCATGTAGGCTCTGAAACCTGTGGAGGCCTATGGAGACTGTGAATTCCTGAGGATCCTTTGGAGACCATGTTACCTCTGCAGGCCTGGGGGAATTGTGGAGCACATGGAGGCCTGAGGAGCATGTAGAGTCCTATAGACCCGAATGAGCCCATGGCAACTGTGGAGGCCTGTGCAACATGTGGAGCCTGTGAAACCACTGAAGCTCATGGAGCCCATCGAACCCATGGAATGAGTGGAGCTGTACATCTCATGGAGGCCATGAAGGATAAAAAGTCTCATGGTGTTGAAAGAGACTTTTGTAGTCACAGATGTATGTGGATCTCATGGAGTCCATGGAGGTTATGTAGGCCCCTGAAGCCTGTGGAGGCTGTGGAATCTGAAGAAGCTGAGGATCAGGTGGATGCCTGTTGAGTCTGTGGAGCTCATTTTGGACCATGGAGTTTGTGAGGCTTGTGAAGGTTCATGGAGCACATGGAAAATGGAGAGCCTCTGGAGACAGTGAAGACACATGTTTGCCATGGAGGCCTTGGAGGTCATGGAGCCCATGGAGCTCTCATTGCTCCTTGAGACCTGGGGAGCCTCTGCAGGCCCATGCATCTTGTTGAGCATTTGAATTCCTTCAATACCATGTAGCCTGTGCAGGCTCATGGAGCCTATGGGGAACGTTGGACGTGTGGAACCTTTAGAGCCTGTGGAGTCAATGGAGCCTGTGGAGACTGTGCATACCCATGGAGCCTATGGAGCACAGTGATTCCATGGAGCATGTGGAGTCCGTGGAGACTTTGTAGCTTGTGCATACCCATGGAGACTGTAGACGCCTGTGGAGCCTGTGAAGTCTTATGGATATATTGAGGTCATGGAGACAATGAAGTCTGTCACGACCGTGAAGTGCACAGAGCCTTTGGAGTTCTGGAAGCCTGTGAAGGCCCAGGGTGCTAGTGTAGCCTATGCAGGCATGTGGGTCCTGTGGAGCTCTTCGAGCCCATGGGGTCCAAAGAGACTATTGAGGTATGAACTTCAAGGATACTAAAGAGAATTGGGAACATCTTAAGGTCATGTAGCCCATGCAGACTGTGCAGACCAATGGAACCTGTGGAGCCTGTGGAGCCTATAGAATCTGTGGAGTCAGTGTAGCCTGTGGGGCCTGTATATACCCATGGAGACTGTGGAGCACATGTGACCTCTGGAACACATGGAGCCTGTGGATCCTGTAGAGGCCTATCAAATCCATGGAGCCTACGGCAACTGTACAGGCCTGTGGACCATATAGAGTCTGTGGAGCCATTGGAACTCAAGGATCCCATTGGACCCACGCAGCCTGTGGAGTCTGCATAGGCTGTATATCTCATGGAGGCAATGGAGACTGTGCAGGCACATGGTGCTGACAGAGCCTGTTGAGGCCATAGAGGAATTTGGATCCGTTGGAGCCCAAGGAGGTTATATAGGCCCATGAAGCCTATGGTTGCTGTAGAGTCTAAAGAAGCTTAGGATCATGTGGAGGTCTGTGGAGTGGGTGGGGCCCATTTTGGACCATGGAGCCTGTGGAAACTAGGGAGCCTCTGGGAACTGTGAAGCCACATGGATGCCATGGAGGCCTTGAAGTTCAGGGAATCCATGGAGCATGCATTGCCCATGGAGTCTTGTGGAGCATCTGCATGCCCATGAAGTCTGTTGATGCTTTGACTCCTTTGGAGTCCATGCAGCTTTTGCTGGCCCATTGAGCCTGTGGACCACGTGGAGCCAATGGAGCCTGTAGAGTCCATGCAGCCCGTGGAGCCCTTTGGAGCCTATGAAGGACACTAGCGTCCATTCACACCTGTGGAGCTTGGGCTCCCTGTGGAATCCTAAGAATCTATGGAGACTGGGAAACCTCTGTAGGCCAGTTGAGCTTGTTGGGCATTTGAAGAATGTGGAGGCCCATGAAGCCCTTGGAGCCTGTGTAACCCATGGAGGCTATGCAGACCTGTGGAGCCCATGGAGCCCATGACGACTGCAGAGGCCTGTGGAACATGTGATAGCCTGTGGAACTGGTTGAGGCCTTGAAGCCCATAAAGTCTGTCAAGAACGTAGAGTTCACAAAGCCCGTGGAGCCCTTAATGCTTGTGCAGGCCCAGGGAACTTCTGCCGCACAAGGACTCTACAGAGAATGTGGAGCCTGTTAAGTGCAGGTAGCCTTTGAACCATGTGGAGCCCATGGAGCCTATTGAGCCTGTGTAGTCTTTAGAACCCATTGAGCCCTGTGGAGCCTATATAGGCCTTAGAGCTGGTAGAGTCTGTGGGGCTGATTGAGCTGGTGGAGCCCATGGATCTGTAAAGGAATGTAGAGCCCCTGGAGCCCTTAGAGCACATGGAGCCCATGTAGCATGTTGATGCTGTGTAGGCCACTGGAAACTGTGCCACCTGTGAAGCCCATGGAATGTGGAGCTGGTGGAGTTTGTGGAAGCCAGGATGACCGAGGAACCCATGGAGACTTTGGAGTCGAAGGAGGCAGGTGGTGTCTTTGCATTCCCGTGAAGGACAGGGAGAATGTGAAGTCTGTGAGAATAAAGAGGCCTGTAGGATCCAAGGAGCTTATGCAGCCCATGGTGGCTATGTAAACTGTACCAGCCTGAGCATCTTGTGGAGCCCACGGTATCTCATGGTATCTCCACTGCTGTGGAGGCTGTGCAGGCCTCAGGACCCTGTAGAGCCCATGGTTCCTCTACAGGCCTGGGGAGCCTGTGGAGCACATGGAGGGCTGTGGAGCCTGTACAGTCTTATAGAACCCATGGAGAATATGGCAACTACACAGGCATGTGGAACATGTGGATCCTGTGGAGCCACTTGAGCTCATGGAGCCCATGAAACACATGTAGCCTGTGGAGCCTGCAGAGACTGTATATCTTTAAAGCCAATGGAGACTGTGGAGCCCATAGAGACTCAGGAGTCACTGGAGACTTTGGAGCCTGTGCATACCCATGGAGCCTCTGGAGCACACATACACCAGGGAGAATGTGGAGTCCACGGGGCTTGTGGAGTTTGTGCATACCCATGGAGTCTGTGGAGCATAGGGATTCCAGTGAGAGTGTGGAGTCTATGGAGCCTGTGGCATCTGTGCATACCTATGTAACTTGTGGAACACTGTGGAGTCCAGTTTGGGCCATGGAGTCTTTGAGGCCTGTGAAGGCTCATGGAGCCTGTTGATACTGGGGAGCCTCTGGAAACTTAAGGCACATGTATGCAATGGAAGCCTTGGAAGTCATACAGCCCATGGAGCATTCATTGCCCCTGGTGGACTCTGGATCCTCTGCATGCCCATGGAGCCTGCTCAGCCTTTGAATCCCCTGGAGACCATGCAGCCTGTACAGGCCCATGGAGTCTGTGGAGCATGTGGACCCTGTGGATCTTGTAGAGCCTATGAAATCAGTGGAGCCTGTGCAGCCTGTGCATAACCACGGACCATTGAATCACGTGAGTCCATGGTGCCTTTGGAGTCCATGGAGCCTGTAGAGCCTGTGCATACCCATGTAGCCTGTGGAGCACATGGAGTCCATGTAGGCTTTGTAATCTGAAGCCTGTGGAGGCTTGTGGAGCCTATGCAAACCTTTCAGTTCATTGACACTTGTAGAGCATGTGATGTCTGTGGAAACCATAGATTCCATGCAAACTGTGGAGGCTTTACAGGTCAGTGGAGACTGTGTGGCCTTTCGACCCTCTGGATGCCCATGAAGCCTGTGAGGACTTTGTAACCCATGGAGCCTATGTAGACCTGTGGAGCCCATGGAGCCAATGGAGACTGTAGAGGGCTGTGAAGCCTGTGCTTTTCTGTGCAGGTGGATGGGTCCATGGTGGTCATGAAGACTGTCAAGGCAATGGAGTTCACAAAGCCTGCCAAGCACTTGAAGCCTGTGTAGGCCCAGGGAGCTTGTGGAGCCTGTATAGGTCTGTGGATCCTGTGGAGCTCATTGAGCCCGTGGGGCTCATGGAGCCTTTTGAGGTATGGAGCCCAAGGACACTACAGAGAATGTGGAGCCCATTAAGTGCATGCAGCCCATTGACACCTGCGGAATCCATGGAGCCTGTGGCACCTGTAGAGCCTGGGGCAAACATTGTGGACTTCGTATGCACAGGTCCCACAGGCTCCATGGACTGCACAGTCACCATGGTCTCCATATGCTCCACAGGCTCAATGGGTATGCACAGGCTCCAAAGGCTTAATGGACTTGATAGCTGTGATGGGTTCCACGTTATCCACAGGTTACATGGGTCTGCACAGGCGCCACAGGCTCCACAGACTCCACAGTCTTCATGGACTCCACCTGTTCCACAAGCTCCATGGGTATTCATAGGCTCCACAGGCTCCACAGACTTCACATTCTCCCAGGTATCCTTGTGCTCCACAGGCTCCATGTTTATGCACAGGCTCCAAAGACTCCACTGACACCACAGTCTCTACAGCCTCCACATTGTCCATGGAATCTATGGGCTCCACATGCAGCCAATGCTCCACAGGTGTCAATGGACTCTAGGAGGCTTCATAGGCTCTCCCAGCATCATGTGCCTTCACAGTCTGCATTATCTCCATGAGATATACAGGCTCTACAGGCTCCAAATCCTCCATGGATTCCATGGGCTCCATCAGATGCAGTGGCTCCACAGAATCCACATGTTCCACAGGCCTGCACAGTTGCCATATGCTCCATGGGGTCTATAGCATTCTACAGGCTTCACATGGCTCCATGAGCTCCACAGGCTCCCCAGGTCTGCAGTTACCATGGGCCAGACAAGGTCCTCAGGCCTGCACAGGTTCCAGTGGCCTACAGAGCATACATGAGCTCCATGGACTCCATAGGTTCCATGAGCTCCATGGGGTATATAGTCCTTTAAGACTCCATGGGCTCCACCAGGTCCACTGGCTCCACAGAATCCATAGGCTATAAGGCCTGTACTGGCTACACTGGTCTCAAAGGGTCCTGCATTCTCCACAGTCTCACCATGCTCCATGGACTCCACAGCCATCAATGGACTACATGCACTTAACATTTTCCACATTCTCTGTGGGCTGCATATCTAAACAGGCTTCATGGGCCTCATGGGCTTAACAAGCTCCACAGGATCCACAGAACTATACAGGCTCCACATAATTACTGGGCCTAAACAGGCTTCAAGGTCTCCATGGGCTTTGTGAACTGCATGGTCTTGACAGACTTCATGGGCTCCATGGGCTCCAACCACCTCCACAGACCTACATATGCTCCATAGGCCTCTACAATCTCCATAGTGTGCCTGGGCTCCACATGTCTGCATAGGTGCATCTATTACACAAACTTCACAGACTACTTGGTCCTCCACAGGCACCAAAGGCCCCACAGGTTCCACTGGCCTACACAACCTCCACAGTCTCCATGGAATACATGGACTGTACAGGCAGCACATGCTCCACATGTTTCAATATCCTCTAGGGGTCTTCGGAGACTCCACAGGCATCCAAGTGCTGCACAGTATCCACAGCTTCAATGGGCTTCACATGCTCCACAGGCTTCTAGGGTAAGCACAGGCTCAACCAGCTCCATGGACTCCACAGGCTCCATGGGCTAAATGTGTTCCACATGCTCCATGGCTATATAAAGCCTCGACAGTCTTCACAGGCACCACAGGTTCCAAGGGCCTGCACAGTCTGCATAGTCTCCAAGGGCTTCAGAGGCTCAACATGCTCCATTGGTGTTCAGAGTCTTCACAGTCCTCCATGGGCTCCACTTTCTCCCCAGGCTTGCAGAGGTACCATGGTCTCCACAGTTTCCTCAAACCAACACAAGCTCCAAAGACCTCCACGTACTCCACAGGTTCCATGGTTTTGCACAGCCTCCAAAGGCTCCACTGACTCCACAGGCTATACAGTCTCTATAGGCTACATGTGCTCCAAAGTCTCCATGGGCCTGCACAGGTTGCATGGTCTCCAAGGGCTTCAAAGGCTCAATAGGCTCCATGGGCATGAAGAAGTTCCACAGGCCTCCAGGGCCAATGCATGCTTCACGGGCTCCATGACGTCCAAGGACTCCATGGCATTCATGTGGCTTCACAGTTTCCTGAGGCTCCCCAGTCTCCACAAGATTCATGTGCCTGCACAGGCCTCACAGGCTCCATGTCCAAAATGGGCCCCACAGAATTCTTAGGCCTCCACATGATCCTCTGCTTCTTCAGACCCTACAGCATCCACAGGCTTCATGGGCCTACATAATATCCATGGGCTCCATGGGATCCAAATTCCTGCAGGACTTCATCAATCTGTCAGCACCATGGGCCTACACAGGCTCCATAGCATACATGAGATATACAGGCTCTGCAGTCTCCACAGACTCCATGGTTCCATGGGCTCCATGAATTCCAGTGGTTCCACAGGCACCATATGTTCCACAGGCCTGCACAGTTGCCATAGACTCCATGGTCTCTATAGGCCTGTGAAGGCTCCAAAGGCCTCCACAGGTTTCACATCCTCTGTGGGCACCATTAGCTCCATGGTTCCCACAGGCTTCTATATTCTCACTGAATTCACATACACCCTGTCCTTCATGGGACTGCAAAGGCTCCACAGGCCTCCTTGTGCTCCAGAGTCTCCATGAGTTCCTTGGTCTCCAAGGCTTCCACAAACTCCATCAGATCCACGGACTCCATGGGCTTCACAGGTTGGACAGTTTCCTCTGGTCTACACAACATCCAGGATCTCCATGGGCTCACAGCCTCCACAGGTTCCATGGACTCTACAGTCATTTACGACTCCATGGGCTCCACCCGCTCCATCGGATCCACAGAATCTACAGGCTTTAAAGACTCTAGAGGCTCCACAGGACTCAATGAGCACTGCAGTCTCCACAGGCTGAACAGGCTCCATTGGCTCCACAGGTTTCAATGGGCTACATGAGCTTAACAGGCTCCTCATTCTGTGTAGTGTCCATGGGCACCATACTTCAACAGGCTCCCTGGGCCCTATTGGCTCGATGAGATTCACAGGATCTACAAGCCTGTGCAAGCTCCACAATCTTTGTCAGCCTGCACAGGTTTCAAATGTTCCCCAGGCTTTGTGAGCTCCAGAGTCTTGACACACTTCATGGGCTCCATGGCCTCAACCACATCCACAGGCCTGCACATTCTCCATAGGCCTCTACAATCTATTGGCTCCACGGACTCCATGGGTCTGCATAGGATTCGTGGGTTACAGAGGCTCCACAATCTTCTTGGGCCTCCAAAGGCTCCAAATGCCCCACAAGCCCCAAAGTCCTACAGAGCCTCCCCAATCTCCATGGATTCTATGGTCTCCACAGGCAGCCCATGCATCACAGGTGTCAGAGGACTCTAGGGGCCTGCATGGCCACCATATGCCTCCATGGGCTCCATGGGCTCCACGGGCTCCATGGGCTCCTCGTGCTTCACAGCCTCCATGGTTATGCACAGGCTCCCAAGGCTCCACTGTCTCAACATGCTTTACAAGTTCCACATGCTCCACGTTCTCCACAGGCTCCCTGGGCCTGTACAGACTTCATAGTCTCCAAGGGCTTCAATTTCTCAACAGGCTCCATGGGCTTGCAGAGGCTCCATTGGCCTCCAGGGGTTGGAGGCAGCCAGAAAGAGGTGAAGCTAAAATGGCCGACCGACAACAAAGAACAAGCCTGATCTTATATTTAGCCTTCTTTGAGGAAGTAGCTCACCCTGCTCCCGTGCGCGCGAAACCTTCCCGCCTTCCACAGATAGCAAACCCTCCCTAGCAACCAACTGTGCCCAATACCAGCCTGCCATATATGCCTTACACGTACTTCCTCTTTTTTCATGCCCTACCCCCTACACCACCCCTCACCTTACTTATAAAAGGCTGTGCAATTCCTCAATAAATTAGACCTGCGTACTTACCTCGTCTCCGCGGTGGTTTTTCCTCCGTGCGCCCTCCATGCCGTCTGGGCCCCCGAACGCTGGTTGCCGCTCAGTGTTCCCCTTCCGCCAACAAGTGGTTCAGAACAACCACAATTGGCACCCAACATGGGGCTCCCCACCTCTCGCCACGCCCCAATGGTAGGGCCTCGTCTTCTTATCAGCCTCAAATAGCGGCACTCTGTAAGTATCTCCAGCGCCTTGCTCTATAACTTGGCGCCCCCTCTCTTCAGTCTAGTATCTATCAATTCAATGCCTACTCTCCTTGTTCTGCTTTCTTTAACCTCTGTTATTTTCACTTTCTGCCTGGCCTCCGCTGCCCTTCCAAACTAGAATTTCTAGGAGCAAATCTTTCTTGCGCTATTCTTCCTCTGTGTTGTCTCAGTATATACTTTCCTTTTCTCCCTAACCCATCGTGCTTAAGTTAGCGACCCCACCCCATGCTAACTAACGTGCCTCAGAGTCCCCCTCGCTCTGACAAAGCGTCGATATGGGAGCGCGAGTCTCCTCTCATCAGGCACCCCAAGTCAGAGCGCTGGCCGGTCTCTTAGATACTAACCGATTGAAGGTCTCCGTAAAACAGCTTCAGACATATTGGGACCTTCTGCTTCCTTTTAACCCTTGGTTAGCAACCTGCCATCTATGGGACCCCATGACATACAATGAGCTAATAAATCGCGTTACAACTGCCATGGAACATGAAAATAAACATTTTCCCCCTGGTCTACTCCCTACCCTAGTAGTCATTCGTTCGTGCCTTCAAGGCGCCCCCATTTCACCTGCCGATTGCCAGGTCAACTTAATTGATCACCTGGCAGATAACCCTTCCCAATCTAACTCTGGAGAGGATTCTGATACGGAGTCTCTCTGCTCTCGCATTAACAATGCTTTGGAGCTCGACCCCCCCAAGTCCCAACCAAAAAGCTGTAACCTGCGATCGAAGGAACAACATGGCAAACTTCCTCCTAGTGAACAAAAACCAGACCAGGGGGTTGTGGAAAAGGAAAAAGTTCTCAGTCTTTCAAAAAAACAAAGGACCGGGGGCTCCCTCCTTCTCCAACTGCTTCTCTATACCCCTCCCTTCCGGTCCAAAACCCTGAGCCGCCTTCCTCTTCTTCTTCCTTGTCTCCGCTGCAGCCACAAGGTGGCGCGCATGTCCCATCATGTCAGTGAATGTGTTGGTCCTCCCCTCTTCCCCCAGCCCCTACCCTCTCCACCCTTCCCCCCTAACCTTACTCAAAACCACTCTCTAACAACATCCCTTTCTCTTCCGCCTCTGCTCCCCCTCCTACCAACTCCACCGCCCCTTCCTCCTTAGCCCCTTTGCCTTGCTTCCCTGTTAATATTAATCCTTCCCCACTTCGCCCACAATTCTACTACCCTCTGCAACATGATGAGGTCAAAAAACGCTTTTTGTTTACAAATGGTTTGGTTTGTTCCCTGGAAGGGGGTGGAATACTGAAAGTGGTTAAGTTCATGTGATAAAAGTTGAATGAAATATTTAAAAGTGTTGTACAATTAAAGAAGTTTCTAATTTTATGACAATTAAAGTTGTATAAATAAAAAGTTCATATAAATGCTTTAAAGGTGTATAAAATTGCTGAAAATTTAATAATGTTTCAGTGTAATATTAAACAAAAGTATACTGTTATTAATCATAATTTTAATTATTTTAAAATATGTGTTATAAAACTACCTCTCTGCCTAAAAATCAAAAGGCAGTTGCTTTAACTTAAGTTTGTCTGATTTACTCCACCTCTGCTATATATAATAATAATAATAAATGGAAACTAAAATAGTAAGCGCATCAAGGATGTTT
The DNA here is from genome assembly GCA_026826555.1 of Tolypeutes matacus. Classification (NCBI taxonomy): domain Eukaryota; kingdom Metazoa; phylum Chordata; class Mammalia; order Cingulata; family Chlamyphoridae; genus Tolypeutes; species Tolypeutes matacus. Next base: position 380,270 of record JAKSZT010053856.1, on the reverse strand, counting down.
TGTAACAAATTAAAAATAATAAAGTATATTTCAAAAGGTGTTGTATTCCTCCCTGGAGGAGCTGGCCACTCTCCCAGGGACTGATGCATAAACCTTGAAATATACTGCCCAGGGAGTGCTGTGTTCCTTCTTGGGGAGGCTGGCCCCTTCCTCAGGAATTAGCAAAATACTCACAAATTGGCATATTATTATTATTATTAACTTAAAAGATTGTTTTTTACTATTCCTCTTAATCAAAATGATAAAGAAAAATTTGCGTTTACTATTCCTTCTATTAATCATTCAGCTCCTACTGAATGATATCAGTTCAAAGTTTTACCTTAGAGAATGATAACCAGTCCTACCTACATTATATCAATCCTTTATTCACATTCCATTACAAATTTTACAAAAACAATTTCCTAAGGCTATGATTATTAATTATATGGATGATAATCTTTTTGCCGCTGAGCAATCTTAAGAGCTAAAACAGTCATTTCAGCTGGCTAAAGAAATTCTTCCTCAACATGGGTTGCAAATAGCAGAAGAAAAAATTCAAAAACAGGTTCCTTTTCAATATTTAGGTCGTACTATTAATAGAAATATTATAACTCCACAAAAGGTCCAGTTTTAAACTGATAATTTATGTACTTTAAATAATTTTCAGAAATTACTGGGTGATATTAATTGGGTATGGCCTACTTTAGGAATTCCAACTTATGCTTTACCCTAACAAGAAACCCTGACTTAAATAGTCCTCGCATTTTAAGCCCAGAAGCAAAAGAGGAGTTAAATGGCTGGAAAAAGAGTGCAAAATAGCCAACTAACAAGGATAACTGTAAATCTTCCAATTTCTCTTTTAATATTTCCATCTTGCCATTCCCCTACTGGGATACTTTGACAAGAGGATGGCTTAATAGAATAGATATTCCTACCCAACAAAGATACAAAAAAAACTTCTGATTATCATAAACTTACACATACTAATGCTTCTGGCTTACGTCATAAATATCCCCACTTAACAGTAAAAGAAAGTAAGAGGGTTGTTAGACAATGTACTACTTGTGGGCCCATAAATGCCCCTACTTTCTCTCCAGGAACTAATCCCCATGGAGAACATCCTAATGAAATTTGGCAAATGGATGTCACACATGTGCCTTCTTTTGGCCGCCTTCAGGATGTGCATGTGACGGGACAAGCGATAGTAGAAATAAGTAATCACTTATTAAACTTAATGTTGCAAAAACAAAAATGGGGAGATGGAGGACAGTCTGCTAGGGACAGACTGTCTAGAGCATTGCTTACCTTAAAATTTCTTAATAGACAACAAATTTCTAATGCCACAACAGCAGAAAGACATTGAGAGGTTAAAAAAAAAAAAGGGAATGAAAATGAAAAATGTGAACAACCAATATATTGGAAAAATGAAAGAACCAATAAATGGAAAAAAAGGAGAGGTAAACTTTTGGGGACGAGGTTTTGCTCTTATGATTACAGAAACAGGAGAAGAGCAGTGGATCCCCTCCAGAAGAATCAAGTCTAGAGTTGAAGATGCTGCCAAGACTTAAACTATGGACATGGTGGTTTTACAATGAATTAATTATAGATAAAGTATTAGGTCAAGGTAAGATACCACATCATAATTACATTTATTGAACATACATAACCAACTCACCTCTTCTAGAGCTGTTAATTTGGAGCAATGAGTCTTACCCAATTTATCTTAATCAAGCTCACCATTTTCCAGAACCTATAACTTATAACTACCCTTAAAGCCAAAAGAAGAAGGGAAATTTACAGAAAATTTAACTTTACCTTTTATAAACTGCCCTACTTCTTTGGATATGGTTCTGTATGCATGCAACCTAAAAATCACAGTCAAATTTATGTTCTCATTTTCCCTTCTTTGCCATATAAATCAGAAAATATGGTAAATTTTACATGTCCCTCTCACAACAGACTACTTAATGACAAATGACATATATGTCCTAAGCTTACAGAGGTTGTGTTGTTTGATGATTCCTATAGAATTGTAAAGGATCGGGCCCTTATAGGGATGCCAAAACCTATTAAAAACACAACCATATTTTAGTTCATTAATAATTCAATCATAATCACTAATAACAGTAATCCTTATTTCTGGAATTTTGGTAATACAACATTTACTAACAGCTCAATAAATTGGTAAAATGAAAATACATCCCACAACCATGGGACACTAAACTTAATAACATTCAATGTTATTTGTGAAAATTATTTTTGGGAACTGTTCCAAACTTTGAAAGGCAAGGCAGCAAAACTGATATTACTAGTTTAAAAAAAAAAAGTCAACTCAATTCCTTACAGTATGTGTATGTTTACTTCTGTCCCAACTCCGCCCAGGGGCGTTCGTACTACAATCAGCCCTTGCACTACTATTATGCCTATTGGGGATGTGAAACATTAGCTACTGGATGGTCACCCCCAATTGCTAACAAGTTCCTCATGATACGATTCACTCCTGCTAGATGCGTTCGACCCCCTAACCCATCGTGGGGTCTTCCTGCAAACTTCAAAAAACGAAATGAAAGAAACCTCTGTACAAACCTCACTCTTTCCGTTCAAAACCCTACAGATCCTTCCTAGATCATGGGTTGAACCTGGGGAATCAGGCCATATGTATCCGGCTCTGACCCTGGCACACTCCTGCCTATAAAGAAAGGAATTGACAGAAGTGAATCATGGTCTAATAAGCCCTAATAAAATTCTGCCCCCTCCTTTGCTCAGTTCTCCTGCCATTCCTCATCGGTCTACAACTGCAACAATAGTGCCTGCTATGCTCAATTTTACCGCTTCTACCCCAAACCCAACCGTCAATAATCCACTTTGGCAAATACTTAATGCTACCTTTCTTAATCTGAACGCTTCCCACCCCAACCTCACTCGCAACTGCTGGTTATGTCTTTCTGTTACACCCCCGTATTATGATGCTATAGCCCTTAATGCCACCTTTAACACTTCCTCTAATAACAATCCCCCACAATGTCAGTGGAACGCAGACAAAACTGGCGGCCATGACCTTACTATCCAATCCGTCCTACACACCAGACAGTGTGTCGGCAATGCCTTCGGTAACATGTCCACCACCTTAACTAAGTCTTGCCTACTTTTATCCCCTCCATCTCAACATAAATTTTACATTCCCCCTAAAGGGGCAAAATGGCTGCGCTCCTCATCAGGGCTTACCCCCTGTGTGGCCACAGCAGCCCTTAATAGCTCCGGAGAGGTGTGTGTCTTGGTTGTTGTCCTCCCCCATGTCCTTTACCATCTTGAGGAAAACCTCTATCAGCATTGGGACGATCAGCCTTCTGTTAACATAACTAGACAAAAAAGAGAAATTATTACTGCTGTTACCATTGCTTCTCTTTTGGTATTGCCGGACTGGCCATTAGAACCACATCTGCCATCCTCCAACATCAAGATCTCTCTCACCTAAGAGCCGCAGTAGACGAAAACTTAGCTTGCATTAAAACCTCCATCACCCATCTTGAGAAATCCCTTATGTCCCTATCAGAGGTTGTTCTCCAAAATAGGAGGGGCTTAAACCTACTTTTCCTTAAACAAGGAGGGCTTAGTGCTGCACTGGGCGAGGAGTGTTGTTTCTATACTGACCACTCAGGAATAATTAAAGATTCCATCACTAAACTTAGGGAAGGAATAGCAACTCACAAACGCGAACGAGAGGCCCAAGGAGGCCCTTCTTGGGGATTCAATGGAATCCTCCCTTATTTCCTCCCTATACTTGGTCCCATAATAACCCTACTTCTTATACTATCTATTGGACCTTGGGCTATAAAAAAATTAATACAGCTAGTTAAAGATCAAATTAATTCTTCCCTAAGTAAACCAATTCAAATACATTACCACCGACTTCACCTCGCTGATCAAGGCCTAGCACCAAACATGCTAGAAGATGTCTGCCCTCTGTAAGTAACAACATCCTCCAACCCTTCCCACCTATGAGCAGCTGAGTGCGAGGCAAAGCACTGCAGGAGACAGTTAAAAGTGAATACAGCCTAACTGTTCTCTGAGAAGCATGCCTCATTAGCACAAGGGCTCGTTCTAACTGAGCAGAATTCTCAATAAAACATTGGGCTGGCTAGCCAATGACGGGCAACTGGATTGACCCATCAATCAACCTAAGACAGGGACATGGCCTTCTGCTGCCATGTTTCCCAATGACGGGTAAGACTGATTGGGTGCATCCCCGACCTAAGACAGGCACAGACCCTCCTTCGCAAATAGCACATTTGCATATACGAAATCCCTCCTACGATGAGGCCTCTACTTCCCTCAGCTAGCTATACAATAAATAAGGCTCTAATAAAACAAAAAGGGAGTAGATGTTGGAGGCAGCCAGAAAGAGGTGAAGCTAAAATAGCCGACTGACAACAAAGAACAAGCCTGATCCTATATTTAGCCTTCTTTGAGGAAGTAGCTCACCCTGCTCCCGTGCACGCGAAACCTTCCCACTTTCCACAGATAGCAAACCCTCCCTAGTAACCAACTGTGCCCAATACCAGCCTGCCATATATGCCTTACACGTACTTCCTCTTTTTTCATGCCCTACCCCCTACACCACCCCTCACCCTACTTATAAAATGCTGTGCACTTCCTCAATAAATTAGACCTGCGTACTTACCTCGTCTCCATGGTGGTCTTTCCTCCATGTGCCCTCCACGCCGTCTGGGCCCCCGAACGCTGGTTGTCGCTCAGCGTTCCCCTTCCACCAACAAGTGGTTCAGAACAACCACATTTAGGGGCAATTCATGCTCCATGGGTTCCATGACCTCAACAGCCTCCATGGCCTCCACGTGACTTCACAGTCTCCAGAGTTTCCCCAGTCTCCACAGGATCCATGAACCTCCAAAGGCCAAACAGGCTCCATGGATCAAAATGGTCTCCACAGATGCCACAGGCCTCCCCATGATCCTCAGCTTCTTCAGACTCTACATCCTCCACAGATTTCATGGGCTCCATGGCCTGAACCACCTCCACAGACCTGCACAAGCTCCACAGCCTACTACAGTGCCCATGAGCTCCACAACCTCCACAGGACTGCATAGGCTCCAAGACATATAGGGTTTCCACAGGCTTCATGTGCCTCCACAGGTTCCAAAGGCTCCACAGTCTCCACTGGCCTCCACAGCCTCCACAGTCTCCATGAAATCTATGGCCTTCATGGGCAGCACATGCTTCACAGGTGTCAATGGATTCTATTGCCCTGCATGGACTCCACAGACCTCCAGGGGTGCATATACTTCACAGGCTCCATGGGCTCCTCATACTCAATTGGCTCCATGGGTATTCACAGGCTCCACAGGGTCCACAGACTCCTCAGGTTCCATGAGCTCCACATGCTCCACAGGTTCCATGGCTATGTATAGGCTACACAGGCTCCAGTGACTCCACAGGCTCTACAAGCTCCACAGGCTCCATGTGCTCCACAGGCTCCACAGGTTCCATGGACCTGTACAGAATTCTCAGGCCTCGACAGTCTTCACAGTCTCCACCTGCTCAACAGGCTCCATGGGTTCCTCACGAGTCCATTGGCTAAATGCACTCCATAGGCTCCAAATTCTCTGTCATATCCTTGGGCTCCATACCACAGTAGGTTTCATGAGACCCATGGGATTGACAAATTCCACAGGCTCCAAGCATTCAAGGGCTCGAAGGGCTTTGTGATCTCCAAGGTCTCCATGGACTTTATGGTCTCCATGGCCTCAATCACCTTCTCAGGCCTGCACAGGCTCCAGAGGCCTCTACAGGCTCCATGGGTTCCACGGGTTCCACAAGTCTGCATAGACTCCATGGGTTACACAGGCTCCACATGCTTCATGGAACTTCACAGGCTCCAGAGGACACAATAACTCCACTGGCCTACACAGGCTCCACTGGCCTATGCTGGCTCCACAGGCTCCATGGGTTTTATGGTCTCCACAGTCTGCACATGCCTCACAGGTGTCCATGAGCTGTGGCCTGCATAGGCTCCGCAGGCCTCCACGGACTCCACAATCTCCATAGACTCCATTGTCTCCACAGATATCCAGGGGCTACATGTGCCCCAATGGATTCAAATCTAGGCAGACTTCTCGGGCTTGAAACCTCAACAGGACCCATGGGATCCATGGGCTCCATGAGCTCCACAGGCTCCAAAGTCTTCATCTGGCTTCATAAGTTCCAAGGTGTCCACTGCTACACAGGACTCCATGGAATCCCTGCTATCCATTGGCTTCATTGTCTCCATGGGCTACACGTGACCACTGGCTCCATGGATAGGCATTGGCTCGACAGGTTCCACCGGCTCTCACCGGCTTCACAAACTCCACAGTCTCCACAGGCCTGCAGAGTCTCCATGGTCTCCATGGGCTCGATAGGTTCTTGGGCCTCCACCTGATCCACAGCTCCACAGCCTGCCATGGGATCCGTGGGATCCACATGTCCCATGGGCTGCTCAGGCCCCAGAGCCTCTACAGGTTACATAGGCCTGTGCAGGCACCACATGCCTCAACAGGTTCCACAGTCTCCACGGGCTCAACAGGCTTCATGCGTAACACTCGTGTCCATTGGCTACATGCACTCCACAGACTCCAAATTATCTGTAGTGTCCTTGGGCTACATACTTAAATAGGCTTCATGGGCCCCATGGTCTCAATGAGCTCCACAGGACCCACAGGCTTATACAGGCTCCAATACCTCCCTGGGCCTGCACAGGCTAAACGGGCTCCATGGGCTTAATGAACTCCATGTTGTCCATGGACTTCATGGTCTCCATGGCATCAACCACCTCCACAGGCCTGCAAGGCTCCACAGGTCTGCATAGGCTTCATGGCTTACACAGCCTACACAAACTACATGGCCCTCCCCAGTCTCCAAAGTACCCACAGGCTCCACTGATCTACATAACCTCCACAGACTGCATGGGCTTTATGGTTTCTACAGCCAGCACATGCTTCACCGGATTCAAAGGCCTCCAGGGGCATGCATAGGCTCCACAGACATCCATGGTCTCCATGGACTACTTAGGCTCCATGGCATCCATGGGCTCCACAGGCATCCATGGGCTACATGTGCTCAATTGACTCCACAGTCTCCAGGGACTCCTCTTGCTCCATACCTCAACAGACTCCATGGACCCCAGGGGCTCCATGAGCTCCAGAGTCTCCACAGGCATCAACTGTATTCACAGGCTTCATGGGCTCCACAACTATCCAGGACTCGATGGAATCCCTGATCTCCATGGGCAGCATGGTCTCCAAGGGGTCAACCTGCTCCAAAGGCTCCATGGATAGGCACCAGCTCCACAGTCTTCACAGGTTACATGGGCCTGCACAGGCTCCACAAACTCCATCCATTCCAAGGCTCCACAGGCTCCATAGGCACCACAGGCTCCATGCAACTGCAGAGACTCCATCAGGTTCCACATTGTCCATAAACTCCCCAGGCTCTGCAGGCTCCATGGATGCCACAGTTTATACCAGTTCTAAGAGCTCAACAGGCTTTATGGGCTCCACAGTCTCCATAGCCTTTAGGGGCTCCATCGCCTTCACAGCCTGAACACACTCCACAGGTTCCACAAGCTCAACAGGAGTACATTGACTCCAAGGGTTCCACAGGCTTTCATGGGTACCACAGGCTCAAAATATTCCAAAGGCCTGCGCCAGCTCCACAGGTCTCTATGGGCTTCACAATCTCCACAACTCCACAGTCCTCAATGGGATCAATGGGATTCACACGCCCAATGAGCTTCTCAAGCTCCATGGGGTCCATTGGCTCCACAGAATTCAACTGGTTCACAGATCCCATGGGAATCACTTGCAGCACTGACATCCACAACATCCACAGGCATCACGTCTCCTCGGGCTCCCTGTGTCTGAAAAGTCTCCATACACTCCATGGACCAACAGTCACCACAGATTCCACTGGCCTGCACAGGCTCCATAGGTTTCCACCAGCTCCACAGGCCTCATTGTGTCCACAGGCTCCACAATTTCCAAAGTAATGTACAGGCTTGGCAGTCTTCACATCCTCAAACAGTCTCCTTGAGCTCTACAAGTTCCAAAGCCTCCACAATCTCTCCAGCCTTGCCAAGCTCCATGGTTTCCACATGGTCTACATGCCTGCACAAACTCCAGAGGCTTCCAAATCTCCATAAGTTCCATGAGCTGCACAGGGCTCATAGGGTCCATGGCCCAAAATGGGCTCCACATACTCCACAGGCCTCCACATGATCCTTAGCCTCCTCAGGCCCCACAGCCTCCACAGGATCCATGGGCCTACAAAACCTCCATGGGCTCCACGGGCTCCACATTCCTCCGTGGGCTCAACAGACACTGCCAGCACTATGAGCCTGCATAGGCTCCATGGCCTCCATGAGATATACAGGCTCTGAAGTCTCCAAAGTCTCCATGGGTTCCATGGGCTCTATGAGCTACAGTGGTTCCACAGGCTCCACATGTTTCATAGACCTGCACAGGTGCTATGGGCTCTATGGGGTCTACAGGCCTGCACAGGCTCAACAGGATTCCATGTGCTCCACAGACTCCCTGGGAATGCAGAGGTACCATGGGCTCCACAAGGTCTTCAGGCCAGCTTGGGCTCCACAGGCTTCCCCAGATTTCACAGCTTCCATGGGCCCCATCAGCTCCATGGTTTCCACAGACTCAATATTCTCAAAGAATTCACAGTCTCCCTGTCCTTCACAGGCCTGCTATGGCTCCCCAGGCATTCTTGGGCTCAATAGTCTCCACAGGCTCCTTGGTCTCCATGACCTCCACAAGCTCCAGCAGTTTCACGGACTCCATGGGCTTCACAGTTTGCACAAGTTCCACTGGCCTGCCCAGCATCCATGAGCTCCATGAGCTCCAATGGATCAACTGCCTCCATGTTCTCCACAGTCCTCTATGACACCCTGGGCTCCACCAGCTCCATTGGATCCACAGGGTTCACAGGCCATGGGCCTGTACAGGCTCCACAGGCCTCAATGGGTTCCACAGTCTCCACAGGCTCTAAAGGCTCCATTGGCTCCACACATGTCAATGGGCCTCATGGACTCCAGAGGCTCCACATTCTCTGTAGTTTCCTTGGACTCCATACCTCAACAGTCTCCATGAACCCATGGGCTCAACAAACTCCATAGGGCCCACAGGCCTGTACAGGCTCTAAGGCACCCTGGGCCTGCACAGGCTTGACGGGCTCCATGAACTTCACAGGCTCCATGTGCTCCACAGCTACTCATGTACTTCATGGACTTCATGGGCTTCACATCCTCCACAGACTCCATGGGTATTCACAGACTCCACAGGCTCCACTGATTCAAAGAGATCCACAGGCTCCACAGGCTCCCCAGTCTCCACGGGTTGCATGTGCCTGCACAAGCAACAGACTCCCTGGGTTCAAAATGCTCCACACACTTCACTGGCCTGCACAGGATCCACTGGCCTACAGCAGTGCCACAGGCTCTATGGGCTTGACAAGTCTCCACATGCTCCACCACTTCTACAGGCTGAACCAACTCCATGGAAATCCAAAGTCTCCATTTTCTCCATCACCTCCAAGGACCTGCACAAGATGCATGGTCTCCACAGGCTCAATATCTCAACAGGATCCTTCGGCCCCAGGGGCTCAGTGAGCTACACAGGATCCATAGGCCTCAAGTGGCTTCAAAGGCTCCAAGGGCCCCACAGCTACACAGAACTCCAAGGAATCACAGATCTCTATCGCTTCATGGTGTCCATGGGCTGCACATGCTCCACAGGCTCCATGAGTATGCACAGGCTGCACATTCTCCAGTGATTCTATGGCCTGTACAGGCTCCACAGGTTTCCACATGGAGACTCCACAGGCTTCCACAGGCTTCCCAAGCTCCACAGGGTCGACAGGCTCCATGGACTCCACAAATTACACATTTTCCAAGGGCTTTGCCCTAGCACTCAGTGAATGCAGTTGGATCTTCAGTTTACAGAACCATTAAAGAGACTTGTTTCATTGACTGATTTGCACGTGTTTTCACTTAAAATCAGCTTCAAGAAACTGGTTTCACCTAACTATGTGAATGCAGGTGGTACTTAAAGTTTGAAAGGGAAATAAGATACTTGTTTGTTTCATTGCTATGCACTTGCTTTCACTCACAATCAATGTCAAAAACACTGCTTTTACCTAATGCTATGACAATGCATTTTTTTCTTCAGTGTTCAAACCTAAGCAGGATACTCATTTCAATGGCACCCATGCACTTGCTGGAGTTACAATCAACTTCGAAATCCTGGTTTTAACCTTAAGCTTTTTGAAACCAGGAGTTTCTTCACGTTTGCTACTTAAGAAAGATACTTGTTTCCTTGGCTGCTATGAACATGTTCATTTAAAGCCAGTGTCAAAACACTGCATTTATGTAAAATTATGACAATGCATTCGTTTTTTCACTTTTGAAATCTAAATACTATTTGTGTTTCATTTGCTGCTATGCATCTGTTTTCACTTACAATCACCTTCAGAACACTGGTGCTACCTAATACTGTGTGAATGCAGGAGTTACTTCATCTTTGAAAGGCAAGTAAGATTCTTCTTTCCCTGTTTGCTATGAATTTGCTTTCACTCACATTGTCAAAACCCTGCTTTTACCTAATGCTCTGCTAATGTAGATGTTCTTCACATTTGTAAAGTAAATAACATACTTCTTTCCTTGAATCTTATGCCCATGTTTTCACTTACAGCCATGTCAAAGCACCACTTTTTCTATGTCAATACTGCAGTTTCTTCACACTTGAAATCTAAGAAAGATTCTAGTTTCTTTTGCTGCTATGCATGTGTTTTCACTTATAATCAACTTCAAAGCAGTGCTTCTTCCTAATGCTCAGTGAATAGAGTCAGTTTTTCAGTTCACAGAAGCAATAAGGAAACTTGTTTCATTGGCTGCTTTGCATGTGTTTTCACTTATATTCAACTTCCAGACACTGGTTTCACCTAAGACTCTGTGAATGCAGAGGTTACATCCAGTTTGAAAGGTAATTAAGATAAGTGTTTGTTTGGCTGCTATACATTCACAATCAATATCAAAACACTGCTTTTACCTAATGCTATACCAATGTTGTGGTTGCTCCAGTTTTAAAAACTAAGCAAGGTACTCATTTTTTTGGCAGTTATGCTGTTGTTTGGAGTTACAATCATCTTTAAAACCCGTTTTTTTAAAAAGCACTGTAATTCCAGTATCTTCTCCACGTTTCTAAAGTAAAAAAGATACTTGTTTCCTTGCCTGCTATGCCCGTTGTCTTCACTTACAATGAAAGTCAAAACACGTCTTTTACCTAATGCTATGCCAATGCAGTAGTTTCTTCCCTTTTGAAACCTCATTAAGATTTGTATTTCACTTGCTGCTATGCTTATGTTTTTCTTTACAATCACCTTCAAAACACTGGTTTTATCTATCTCTCTGAGAATACGGGATGTACTTCATCTTTGAAATGTAAGTAAGATACTTGTTTCCTTGGCTGCTATGCATTTGTTTTCACTCAAAATGTCAAAATCCTGGTTTCACCTAATGCTCGGCCAATGCAGGTGTATTAATTTTTGTAAAATAAATTAATATTTCTTTCCCTCGCTGCTATGCACTTGCTTTCCCTTACAACCAATATCAAAACACTGTTTTTTCTATGCAAATGGTACAGTCCTTCCCTTTTAAAATCTATGTAAGATTGTAGTATCTTATGCTGCTATGCATGTGTTTTCACTTACACTCACCTTCATAGCACTGCTTTTCCCTAATGCTTGGGGAATTCAGTTGCTTCTACACTTTAGAGAACCAACACAGAAACTTGTTTCATTGGCTACTTTGCACGTGTTTTCACTTACAATGATCTTCAAGACACTGGTGTCACCTATCGCTCTGTGAATGCAGGAGGTACTTCACGTTTGTAAGGTAGGTAAGATACTTGTTTTTTTGGCCTCTATGCACTTGCTTTCACTCATAATCAAGGTCAAATCCTGCTTTTACCTAATGTTATGTCAATGCAGTCTTTTCTTTGTTTTCAAAACTAAACAGGATACTCATTTCATTGACTTGCTTGGAGTTACAATGATCTTCATAATCCTGGTTTTAACCTAAAGCTCTGTGAATCCAGGTGGTTTTCACGTTTGTAAAGTAAGAAAGATACTTTGTTCTTTGGCTTCTATACCCTTATTTTCACTTACAAACAATGTCAAAACACCACTTTTACCTAACACTAAGCCAATGCAGTAGTTTCTTCACTGTTGAAATCTAAGTAAGATTTGTGTTTCATTTGTTGCTATGCATGTGTTTTCACTTACAATCACCTTCAGAACATTGGTGTTACCTACCACTCAATGAATGCAGGAGTTACTTCATATTTAAGGTTAGTAAGATACTTGTTTCCCTGGCTGCTATGCACTTGCTTTCACTCACAATGTCAAATCCCTGCTTTTACCTAATGCTGTGCTATTGCAGAGGTTCATCACTTTTGTAAAGTAAATAAGACACCTTTTTCTTTGGCTGCTATGTACTTCTCATTTACAACCAATGTCAAAACATTGCTTTTTCTATGCCAATGCAGCAGTTACTTCACTTTTTAAATCTAAGTAAGCTTCTTGTGTCTTTTTCTGCTATGCACGTGTTTTCAATTACAATCAACTACAAATCACTGCTTTTCCCTAAGGATCAGTGAATGCAGTCAGTTCTTCAGTTTAGAGAACCAATAAAGGAACTTGTTTCATCAGCTGCTTTGCATGTGTTTTCATTTACAATCAACTTCAAGACAATGGTATCACCTAACCCTCTCTGAATGCAGGAGGTACTTCAATTTTGAAAGGTAAGTAAGATACTTGTTTGCTTGGCTGCTATGCACTTGCTTTCACTCCGATCAATGTAAAAACACTGCTTTTACCGAATGCTATGCCAATGCAGTGGATTCTCTAGTTTTAAAAACTAAGCAAGGTACACATTTTATTGGCAGGTACGCACTTCGTTGGAGTTACAATCACCTTAAAAACCCAGGTTTTAATATAAAGCTCTGTGAATCCAGGATCTTTTTCACGTATGTAAAGTAGTAAAAATACTTGTTTCCTTACTTGCTATGCCATTGTTTTAATTTACAACCAATTCCAACACTACTTTCACTTAATGCTAAGCCAATGCCATAGTTCCTTCACTTTAGAAATCTAAATAAGATTTGTGTTTAATTTGTTGCTATGCATGTGTTTTCACTTGCAATCACCTTCAAAACACTGGTTTTACATAACACTCTGTGAATACTTTAGGTACTTCATCTTTGAAAGTTTAGTAAGATCCTGTTTTCCCTGGTTGCTTTGCACTAGTTTTCACTCCCAATATCAAAAGCCTGCTTTCACATAATGCTATGCCAATGCAGTGGTTTCTTCAGTTTTGAAATCTAAGCAGGATACTCATTTCATAGGCAGCTATGCACTTGTTGGAGTTAAAATCAACTTCTAAATCCTGGTTTTAACCAAAAGTTATGTGAATCCTGGAGGTTCTTCTTGTTTGTAAAGTAAGAAAGATACTTGTTTCCTTGGCTGCTTTGCCCTTGTTTTCACTAACAACCAATGCCAAAACACCACTTTTACCTGATGATAAGCCAATGCAGTAGTTTCTTCACTTTTGAAATCTCATTTAGATTTATGTTTCATTTGCTGCTATGCATTTGTTTTCACTTACATTCACTTCCAAAACACTGGTTTTACCTAAAACTCTGTGAATGTAGGTGGTACTTCATCTTTTATAGGGAATGAAGATACTTATTTCCCTGACTACTAAGCACTTCCTCTCACTCACAATGTCAAAACCCTTATTTTACCTAATGCTCTGCCAATGCAGAGGTTCTTCACTTTTGTAAAGTAAATAAGATACATCTTTTTTGGCTGCTATGCATTTGTTTTCACTTACAACCAATGTCAAAACACTGCCTGCTCTATGCCAATGTTGCAGTTTCTTCAATTCAGAAATTTATGTAATATTCTGTTTTCATTTCCTGCTATGCACGTATATTCACTCAGAGTCAATCTCAAAGCACTGCTTTTCCCTAACACTCAGTGAATGCAGTTGGTTTTTAATTTAGATAACCAATAAAGAAACTTGTTTCATTGGCTGCTTTGCACATGTATTACTTTCAATCAACTTCAAGACACTGATTTCACCTAACAGTTTATGAATGCAGGAGGTGCTTCAAGTTTGAAAACTAATAAATATACTAGTTTGTTTGGCTGCTCTGCACTTGCTTTCACTCACAATCAATATCAATACACTGTTTTACCTAATGCTATGCCAATGCAATGTTTTCTTCAGTTTTCAAAACTAAGCAGTATACTCATTTCATTGGCAGCTATGCCCTTTCTTGTAGTTACAACTCCATGGGCCTGCAGAGGGTCCACAGGCCTCCAAAGACAATGCATGCTGCTTGTGCTCCATGGCCTCCAAGTCCTCCATGGCTTCCATTTGCCTGCACATTCTCCACAGGCTCCCCATTCTCCCCAGGCTCCCTGAGGCTGCACAGGCCCCACAGACTCCATTCCCCAAAATGGGCTCCACAGGCTTCACATGCCTCCACATGATCCTCAGCCTCCTCAGCCTCCACAGCTTCCACAGTTCCATGGGCCAACATAACCTCCCTGGGCTCCTTGGGCATGAATTCCTACAATGATCAACAGATGCTGTAGCACCATGAGTCTGCACAGGCTCCATGTCCTCCATGACATATACAGGCTGTGCAGGCTCCACAGGGTCCATGGGTTCCATGGGCTCCATGAGCTTCAGTGGCTCCATGTATTCCACAGGCCTCTACATTCTCACAGACTTCACAGTATTCCTGTCCTTCACAGGCCTGCACAGGCTCCACAGGCCTTCTTGAGCTCCATACTCTCTATAGGCCCCTAGGTTTCCATTGCTTTCACAAACTCCATCAGCTCCATGGACTCTATGTCCTTCATAGTTTGCACAGGTTCCACTGGCCTGTACAACATCCACGAACTCCATGAGTTCCATTGGCTCCACAGGGTCCATGGGCTCCACAGTCCTCTATGAATTCATGGGCTCCACCAGCTCCCTTGGTTCCACAGGCTCCACAGTCTCCTTGACCATGTATATGCTCCACAGGCTCCCTGGGCCTTCACATGCTCCATTGGCTCCACAGGCTTTGTGACATCCAGGGTCTCCATGGACTTCATGGACTCCATGGACACAAACAGCTCTACCAGGCTTCACAGGCTCCACAGGCCTCTACGGGCTTCATGGACTCTACAGGCTCCCCAGGTCTACATAGGCTCCATGGGTTACACAGGCTCCACTGGCTTCATGGGCTTTCAAAGGCTTCAAAGTACCCACAGTATTCACTGACCTACATTGCCTCCAGAGGCTACATGGGCACTAAGGTCTTGACAGGCAGGCCATGTTCGAGAGATTTCACTGTCCTCCAGGGTCCTTCATATGTTCTGCAGGCCTCCTCTTGCTCCAAGGACACTACAGGGTCCATGGATTCCACAGGCATCCATTGACTACATATGTTCCATTGGCTCCATAGTCTCTGTGGTCTCCTCGATCTCCATACCACAACGGCCTTCATGAACACCATGGGGTCCATGAGATCCACAGGTTCCACAGGCCTCAACTGTCTTCACAGGCTCCATGGGCTCCACAGATAACTAGGATTCCATGCAATCCCTGAACTCCATGGGTTTCATGGTCTCCAGTGACTCCACGTGCTCCGCAGGACCCATGGGTATGCATAGGCTAACCATGCTCCACTGACTCCATGGGCTCCACAGGATCTCAAACCTCTAAAATCTTCACAGTTTACATGGGCCTGCACAGGCTCCACAGGCCTCAATGCGTTCCAAAGTCTCTACAGATTCCATAGGCACCACAGGCTCCAGGCACCTGCAGAACTCGTCAGGCTTCCACACGCTCGACAAGCTCCACAGGCTCCACAGGCCCCATAGATTCCACACAGGTTCCAAGGACTCCACAGTCTTCATGGGCTCCAAATTTTCCACAGACTCCATGGCCTTTATGGGCTCCATCATCATCACATCCTGAACAGACTCAACATGTTCCACAGGCTCCACAACCTCTCATGGCCTCCAAGAGTTCCACAAACTTCCATGGGTTCCACAGTCTCCAAAGTCTCCAATGGCATGTACCAGCTCCATAGGCATCCATGGGCTTCACGAGCTCCACAGACTCCACAGGACTGCAGAGTCTCCATGGGCTCCATGGGCTTTCCAGGCTCCGTGGGAATCCAACAGTTCCACAGCTCCACAGGCCCTGATGGGATCCATGGGATCCACATACCCCATGGGCTGCTCAGACACTATGGTTTTCATAGGATCCACAGAATTCAACAGGTTTACTGTCCCCATGGGCTCATCGTGCTCCACTGACAACCACTAAATCCAGGGGTGCTGCAGCACCACAGGCTCCAACGTTCTGAACAAGTTCCACACCCTCATGGTCCCACAGTCTCCATAGATTCCACTGGCCTGCACAGTCTCCACAGGGTCCATGGGCCTGAACAAGCTACACAAGCTTCATGCGCTCCACAGACTTTATGTGCTCCACAGACTCTATAGCAGTCTACGGGCTCCACAGGCACCACAGTCTCCAATGCGACCACAAGATCCATGGGTTCCAAGGTTCCATGGTC
Source organism: Tolypeutes matacus (assembly GCA_026826555.1). Classification (NCBI taxonomy): domain Eukaryota; kingdom Metazoa; phylum Chordata; class Mammalia; order Cingulata; family Chlamyphoridae; genus Tolypeutes; species Tolypeutes matacus. The sequence goes on along the minus strand of JAKSZT010053856.1, from coordinate 363,588 downwards.
TGCATAGAGTACACAGGATTGCATTGGCTCCACAGACATCATAATGTCCTCAGGCTCCACACTTTCCAAGGACCTGCACAGGCTCCAAACTCTCCATCACCTCGACCAACCTTCTCAGTCTCAAAAAGTTCCATAATCTCCACAATCCCCCCATGGGTTCCATGGAGTCTACAGGCCTGCAAAAGCTCCACAGGCTCCCTGGATTCCAAATGCTACACACACTACACTGCCCTGCACAGGGTCCACAGGCCTACACAGGTGCCTTGGGCTCCATGGGCTCCACAGGCCTCCACATGCTCCAGAGTCTCCATGGTATCCACAGGCTCCATGGGCTCCACAGTTTACACAGGTTCCAAGGGCTTTTCCCTAATGCACAGTGAATGCAGTTGGACTTTCAGTTTAGAGAACTAACAAAGAGATTTGTTTCATTGGCTGCATTGCACGTGTTTTAACTTAAAATCAACTTCAAGACACTGGTTTAAGCTAACTCTATGTGAATACAAGAGGAACTTTAAGTTTGAAAAGTAAGATACTTGTTTGTTTCGCTGCTATGCACTTGCTTTCATGCATCATCACAGTCAAAACAATGCTTTTAATTAATGCTATTCCAATGAAGTTTTTTATTCAGGTTTCAGAACTAATAGAATAAGCATTTCATTGATAAGTATGCACTTTTAGGATTTACAATCAACTTCAACATCCTTGTTTTAACCTATAGTCTGTTGATCCAGGAGGTTCTTCACGTTTGTAATGTATGAAAGATAATTTCATACTTGTTTCCCTGGGTGCTATGCACTTGTTCTCACTTACAACCTCAAAACCTATTCTTTACCTAATGCTCTGCCAATGCTAAGGTTCTTCACATTTGTAAGATAAATAAGATGCTTCTATCCTAGGCTTCTATGCCCTTGTTTTCACTTACATCCAATGTCAAAACACCACTTTTACATGCCAATGCTGTAGTTTCTTCACTTTAGAAATCTAAGTAAAATTTGTGTTTAAATTGCTGCTATGCATTTGTTTCCACTTACAATCACCTTCAAAACACTGGTTTTACCTATCACTCTGTGAATGCAGCAGGTACTTCATCTTTGAAAGGTAAGTAAGATACTTGTTTCACTGTCTGCTATGCAATTGCTTTCACTCACAATGACAAATCCCTGCTTTTACCTAATGCTCTGCCAATGCAGATAATCTTCACTTTCATAAAGAAAATAAGATACTTCTTTCCTTGGCTGTTATACCCTTGTTATCACTTACAAGCACTGTCAAAAACAATACTTTTACCTAATGCTATACCAATGTAGTAGTTTCTTCACTTATGAAATTTAAGTAAGATTTGTGTTTCATTTGCTGCTATGTATGGGTTTTCACTTAGAATCACATTAAAAACAATGCATTTACCTAATACTCTGTGAATGTAGGAGGTACTTCATCTGTGAAAGGTAAGTAAGATACTTTTTTCCCCAGGCTGTTATGCCCTTGCTTTCACTCAGAATGGCAAAATCCTGCTTATAACTAGTGCTCTGCCAATGCAGAGATTCTTAACTTTTGTAAAGTAAGTAAATTTCTTCTTAACTTGGATGCTATGCACTTGTTTTCACTTACAACCCAGGTCAAAACTCTGCTTTTCCTAAATCAATGTTGCAGTTACTTCACTTTTTTTTTCATATTAGAGTATAATATTTATTAAATTTCATAATTTCTGATCATTATTATGACCAAATTAACCTTGACATAAACTTTGACATTTAAAAACACAAAGAACATACTGATTTTTCAGTATACTAATTTTTTTACATATACTTTAATTTTCATGCAGTGCTTATAATTAAGAGATTCTGTATGTACATTACCCTCTCATATTATGCTTATTAAATCCAAAGTTTGGAGGGTAGAAAAATGTCAACATATTTTCATTGAAATTCCATCTCTAAAAGCCTGCCAATGGATATACTGAAACACTGTTCTTTCTAACTATACACTTGTACATTCTTCTGTAAAATGTATAATTGTAGTCACATAACAATAGTTATGATGAGGCAATAATATCATTTCAGGAAGGGATTACATAAAAGGAGACCAAAAGTTAAACAAAATAGACCAGAGCACATAAAAATCATTTGAGAACACCACAAAAACTTAATGATTTTCATTTTCCAGTTGGAAAGAACATGCACAAAGTTTTCTTTTCAGACAGTTGTCAGGAGTGCATGGGAAATTGGCTAATATGCTGTCAGATATGTTGAGAGAAGATCAATGCCACTGAGGCAAAAAAAAAAAAAGCTGTGCTCATTATCTTTTGGGTCTGTCTATATCATCTATAGCTGCTAGTAGTTTTTGTCTTGCTTTCTTATTGATATGGGATCCCAAGCAAACATTCACCAGATTTGTCAACTGCTTCGTTGAGTACTCCCTGTGTTCTTTAATCCAGTGCTCCATATCATTCTCAGTTAAGTAGTAAGCTTTAATATAAGTTTCCACAAATTCCTTATCAGGAATGGGTCTAATATCTGTTAGTTTTTCAAGTTTCATTAAAAACTGTTGAAAATCCAATTGCATCAAGGCACGACCCTCATTACTACACTTCTTGACATTGGCATATCCTTCCACTATATTTCTATTAGCCAGTTGTATACAGTGTTCCCAAAGTATATTAGAAACAGGCAAGGGTATCCGGACTCTCTTAGAAACCTCATTTAGCCTCCTGTTAAACTGTTCAAATTCCTTTAATAATGCATCCACATATATGTTGTGCTGTGACATAATTTTTTTTACATCCCATTTCACATTAGCCATTAGGAGCAGCATCTGTTCGTAATCAATAGCTTTCCCAGCTACAATCCAGTATATTGGTTTGTGCAGTTCACTGGCAGTTGAGACTGTCTGAGAATAAAACTGCTGCAGAAAGGGTTTTTTGACTGCAGGCATCACAGCATCCAGATATGGCTGAAGGAACTCAAATTGTTCAGCCAAGAATACCAAGGATTCTGTGGCTACCACTCTTTCTGCCAAACCATATAATGTATCTCCAGATGTCAAAACCACTAGCTGACTGAGGTGTGGGCTCGGTACCTTCTCCTTTCTTTCTTCTGCTGCTGTGAGTGTGGCAGTAGGATCAGCCGAAACTTCCAGATCAGTAAGGCTTTCTTGAATTCTGTTAAGAGTTGTTCTTAGTCTACTACTACTAAGGCCTAGTCCTGTTGATTCCAATGAATCATTCCGGCCAAAAAATGTATATATGGCATATAAGTAATAGTCAAATAGCTGAGACATGAAATGAATAACATCAAAGGCAATTGGTTTAAGAATGTTCATCATCTGCATATATTTTCCAAAAAGTCTTATTACATTCAACGTAGTATTTGTTAAGATGGGTGCATTTATTTTATTTAGACTATAATCTGATTTTTTCTTGCTTTTTAGGGTTTCTCAAGAAACACTTTTCACAGGAGCATCGCCTGTCTGCTCATCAACATATTCTCGTTTTAGTTCCTCAGGAACATCACTGTCACTGTCATACTCCTGGTAGGCACTCTTTTCTTGTTCATCAGATTCATACCCATTAGAAGCCAGGACATCTTCTGTTTCTTCATCTTTGTGGTTGGCCTGAATTTCAAAAGGATTCCCACCCCTACAGTATTGTTCAAACAAGGTCACTGTTTTAGAAGAAGTTGAAGCAGGCTGCTTACTAGGTGAGACTGATGGAGAACAAGACTGTTCCATGAATTTAAATTCATGAAGTTGCAAGATGCTAAAATTCGACTTAACAGGACAAAGCTCCCAGGTCTCATTCTCTAGGAACATTCTCAGTTCATCAAGCCGTGTTCTATGGTAGTTCTTGAAATAATTGACACTTTGTTTTCTAATAGACTCTTGCAAAACTTCAGACTTGCTACCACAAAATTCTTCTCCAACTTGCATCAACCTGCTGATTATATCCAAGACAAAGATGAAATCATCATATTTGAATATGGACAAGTCAGTACCAAGCAGGTATGTTTTAACTTTTAGCTGAACATCCTGCCATATTCGTGTAAGCCCATGTTCTAATTTCTTTTTCACATAGCCACGATCAAAATTAGTTTCTTCAGTACCCATCATATTACTGATTTCAGAAGCTGAAGCAGTATCCCCATTGTCATGCTTCTCATGCCATTCCATAGTCCTGTAATAGCTAAGCATAACTTCCCACAATGCTTTGCAGAGGTCAGCAAGGCACGGAATATAGCTGTCTGGTGTAACGTGTGTACAGAGATCTTTATATTGCAGCTTTTGGAATTTTGTATCTGTGTTTCCAGCACATAGTTCCACATAACCAAGAACAACCTGAAACACAGTATTGTGGATGGCTTGGGTGAAGTGCATATGTAGTTGATCCATTGCCGTCTGTGTTTTTCCAAGAAGTCAATAAACTTGTTGAACTTTGGTATAATGGTGAATGTCAAAATTTTTGCAGATTTTGGAAAGAGCTACATCCAACTGTTCCTCAATTTGTTCTAAAGTATCTTGCAGCTTTGAATTCAGTTCACTTATACAACTGTAATGTTTAAAAGTGCTGGCAGCTTTCTGACATTCCAGGCATAATTGAATAGCTCCTGGATAGTCTTCCTCCTCTAACATTTCACTTAAGCGTACATCTGTTCTTTGCAATGTTTTTATAGTTCTCAGGGATTTCCAAAGTCCAATCAGCAATTGGCGTTTCCTTTGATTTGCAAGAAGGCCTAAACTAGCTTGAGTAAAACCTTCCTTTGGAATATTCAAGTGCCTCCTCCCATTTGTGCAGATAACAGCAGCTAACTGAAGACCTGTCTGTAATGAGGTATCTCTTTCAAGTTCCTTTACATAAGCAGGTTGTTTTTCAAGGATTAAATCTGCTACTTTTTAAGAGACTGCAGCTTGCTGTTGTTTCAATTTGTCTCTGTACTCCTCTAATTCTTGCAAATTTAGAACAGGAGGGAGCTTCTCTAGCTCATATTTAACAATATCAAATGAGTCCGTAGAAAAGTATAATGGTTCAATATTATTAATTAGTTCTTGTTCAGCTTGAGGGTCACTTGGTTGTTCTTGAAGTTCCCTGAATTCCTCCTTTCCAGGGACTCGGAGACTCTCAACAGCACTGAGATCACTGAGGCTCTCTGGAGGGCTTTTCAGACCCTGTCGGGTCATGAGAGATTTGATTTTTTGCATGTCAAAATCGTAAGAGGACACCCTGCCACTAAGAACAAACAAACTACGATGGACCACCCAAAAGCTGGCCCCGATACAGGGAAGCCATAGTGGGTGGTCCCAGTTACTTCACTTTTGAAATCTATGTAAGTTTCTCTTTCTTTTGCTGCTTAGCACGTGTTTCCTCTTACAATGAACTTCAAAGCACTGCTTTTCCCTAATGCTCGGTGAATGCAGTGGGTTCTTTAGTTTAGAGAAGCAGTATAGAAACTTATTTACTTGTCTTCTTTGCACCTCTTTTCACTTACAATCAACTGCAAGGCACTGGCTTCACCTAAATCTTTGTGAATGCAGAAGACACTTCAATATTGAAATGTAAGTAAAATTCTTCTTTGTTTGGCTGCCATGCAATTGCTTTCATTCACAATCAATGTCAAAATACTGCTTTTATATAATGCTATGCCAATGCAGTGGTTTTTTCAGTTTTCAAAACTAAGGAGGATATTCATTTCATTGGCAGCTTTGCACTTCTTGGAGTTTCAATCAACATCACAACCCTGGTTTTAACCTAACGCACTGTGAATCCTGGAGGTTCTTCACGTTTGTAAAGTAAGAAAGATACTTTTCTCCTTGGCTGCTCTGCCCTTGTCTTCCCTTACAACCAATTTCAAAACACTGCTTTATCTATGCGAATTGTGCAGTTCCTTCACTTTTGAAATATATGTAAGATTCTAGTTTCTTTTGCTGCTATGCACGTGTGTTCACTTACACTCAACTTCAAAGCACTGCTTTTCCATAATGCTCAGTGAATGCAGTCGGTTCTTAAGTTTAGAGAGCCAATAATGATACTTGTTTCATCAGCTGCTTTGCATGTGTTTTCACTTACATACAATTTCAAAACACTGGTTTCACCTAACTCTCTGTGGATGCAGAAGGAACTTCAAGTTTGAAAGTTACATAAATTAGTTATTTGTTTGGCTCCTATGCACTTGCATTTACTCACAATCAATGTCAAGACACTACTTTTGCCTAATTCTATGCCAATGCAGTGGTTTCTCCAATTTTCAAAACTATGTGGGATACTCATTTCATTGGCAGCTATGAACTTCCTTGGAGTTACAATCAACTTCAAAATTTTGCTTTTAACCTAAAGCTCTATGAACCCACGTGGTTTCTTCACGTTTCTAAAGAAAGAAAGACACTTGTTTCCTAGGCTGCTAAGCCCTTGTTTTCACTTAAAACTGTGTCAAAACACTGCTTTTACCCAACGCTATGCCAAAGCAGTAATTTCTTCACTTTTTTGGAATCTAAGTAAGATTTGTGTTTCATTTGCTGTTATGCATGTGTCTTCACTTACAATCAACTTCAAAACACTGATTTCATCTAACACTCTGTGAATGCAAGAGGTACTTCAATTTTGAAAGTTAAGTAAAATTGTTGTTTTCTGGGCTGCTATGCACTTGCTTTCACTCACAATGTCATTACCCTGCTTTTTCCTAATGCTGTGCCAATGCAGAAGTTCTTCACTTCTAAAAGTAAACAATATACTTCATTTCTTGGCTGGTATGCACTTGTTTTCACTCACAATCAATGTCAAAAAACTGCTTTTACCTACTACTATGGCAATGCAGTGGTTTCTCCAGTTTTAAAAACTAAGCAAGACACTCATTTTTATTGGCAGCTATGCACTTGTTTGTAGTTACAATCACCTTCAAAACCCGTGTTTTAACCTAAATCTCTGTGAATCCGGGATCTTATATACTTTGGTAAAGTAAGAAAAAATGCTTGTTTCCTTGACTGCTATGCCATTGTTTTCACTTACAACCAATGTCAAAACACCGGTTTTACCTAATGCTAAACTAATGCAGTAGTTTCTTCACTTTCAAAATCTAAGTAAGATTTGTGTTTCAATTAAAGTTATTCATGTGTTATCACCTTCAGAACATTGCTGTTACCTACCATTCTGTGAATGCAGAATTTACTTCAACTTTGCAAGGTAAGATACTTGTTTCCCTGGATGCTATGCACTTGCTTTCATTCATAATGTCAAAACCTTGCTTTTACCTAATACTATGCTAATACAGAGATTCACCACTTTTGTAAAGTAAATAAGCAAACTTCTTTCTTTGGCTGCTTTGCACTTGTTTTCAATTACAACAAATGTCAAAACACTGCTTTTTCTGTGTGAATGTCCAGTTTCTTCACTTTTGAAATCTAAGTAAGATTCTAGTTTCTTTTACTACTAGGCACGTGTTTACACTTACAATCAACTTCAAAGCTCTGCTTTTCCCTAACGTTTGGTGAAAACAGTCAGTACTTCAGTTAAGAGAACCAATAAAGAAACTTGTTTCATTGGCTGCTTTGCACGTGTTTTCACTTAAACAAAGTCCAAGACAATTTTTTCATCTCTCTGTTAATTCAGGAGGTACTTCAAGTTTGAAAAGTAAGAAAAATGCTACTTTGTTTGGCTGCTCTGCCCTTGCTTTCATGCATATTCAATGTCAATACACTGGTTTTACTTGTGCTATGCCAATGTAGTGGTTTCTTCAGTTTTCAAATCTAAGAAGTATACTCATTTCATTGGCAGCTATGTCCTTGCTTGGAGTTACAGCTCCCTGGGCCTACACAGGCTCCACAGGCTCCATGGACTTTGTGAACTCCATGGTCTCCACAGACTTCTTTGTCTCCCTGGACTCTATCGCCTCCATAGGACTACATAGGCTCCACAGGACTCTACAGCCTCCTTGATCTCAACAGGCTCCCCAGCTCTGCCTAGGCTACTTGTGTTACACAGGCCCCACAGGCTTCATGGACCTCCACAGGCTCCAATGGACCCACATATTTCACTGGCCTACACAGCTGCCACAGGCTCCATGGTCCCTATGATCTCCACAGGCAACACATGTTCCACAGGTGTCAATGGTCTCTGGGGGCCTGTGTAGGCTCCACAGTCCTCCACGGTCTACATGCACTCAACAGGCTCCATGGGCTCCATAGGTATCCACGGGTTACATGCTCTCCATTAGCTCCATATTCTCTGTGGTCTCCTAGGACTCCATAACCCAAAAGGACTCCATGGGCTCCATGAGCTCCACAGTCTCCACAGGCCTCAACTGACTTCACAGGCTCCATGGGGTCCACAGCTACACAGGACTCCATGGAATCTCTGATCTCCATGTACTTCATGATCTCCACGGGCTCCACATTCTCCACAGGCTCCATGGGTATGCACAGACTCCACAGGTTCCACTGATTACACAGGCTCCACAGGGTCCGCATGCCCCATAGTCTCCACAAGATTTCATTGGCCTGCAAAGGCTTCACTGTCCTCCATGCATTCCAGTCTCCACAGTCCATAGGCACCACAGGCTCCATACACCTGCAGAGAATCCATAGGCCTCCACAGACTCCACAAGCTCCACAGTGTCTACAGGCTCCATGGATTCCACAGTTTACATAATTTCAAAGGCCTCCACAGGCCTCATGGGCTCCACAGTCTGCTCAGGTTCCATTGCCAATATGGGCTCCATAGACTTCACAGCCTGTACACACTCCACAGATTCCACAAGCTCCACAGGCTCCACAGACTCCTTGGAACTCCATAGGCTCCAAGGGCTCCATCAGCTCCTTTGGCTTGCACAGATTGCATGGTTTCCTTGGGATTCAAAGGCTGAACATGCTACATGGGTCTTCAGAGTCTTCAAAGGCCTCCATGGTACCCTGTGCCTGCACAAGCTCCACAGGCACCATTCTCCACAAAATCCATTAGACTGCACAATCCCCACAGTCTCCATGCCCAAAAATGGGCTCCACAGACTCCACAGGCCTCCACATGAACCTCAGCCTCCTCATTCTCCACAGCCTACAAAAGCTTCATGGGCCTACACAACCATCATGGGCTCCACAGGCTCCACATTCGTCCATGGGCTCAAAAGTTCCTGCCACCACCATGGGCCTGCACAGGTCCCAAGACTTCCATGAATTATACAGGTTCTGCAGTCTCAAAAGTCTCCATGCATTCCATGGGCTCCATGAGCTCCCCTAGCTCCACAGGCTCCACATGATTCATAGACCTGCAAAGGTGTCATGGGCACCATGGGTTCTATAGGCCTGCACAGGCTCCATAAGCCTCCATGGGCTCCACAGGCTCCCCAAGCATGCAGAGGCACAGTGGGCTCCACAGTGTCCTCATGCTTGCACAGGCTCCAAAGGCCTCCACGGGTTTCACAGCCTCCATGGACTCCATCAGATCCATGGGTTCCAAAAGCCTCTACATTATCACAGACTTCACCGTCTACCTGTCCTTCACAGGCCTGCCCCGGCTCCCCAGACCTCCTTGTTCTCCATAGTCTCCATGGGGTCCTTGGTTTCCATGGCTTCCACAAGCTCGACCAGCTCCCCAGACTCCATGGGTTTCATTGGTTGCACAGGATCCACTGGCCTACACAGCTTCCACAAGCTCTATTGGCTCAATGGACTCCATTGGCTCCACAGTCCTCTATGACTCCACGGGCTCCACCATTTCCTTCAGCTCCACAGGCTCATGGGACTGTACAGGCTCCACAGACCTCAATGGGTTTCGCAGCCTCCTCAGGTTCTACATGCTCCATTAGCTCCACAGGTGTCCATGTGCTACATGAACTTCCAAGTATCCACATACTTGTAGTGTTCTTGGGCTCCATACCTTAACAGGCTCCATGGGCCCAATTTACTTGATGAGCTCCACAGGATTCATAAGCCTGTACAGGCTCAAAAGTTTTCCTGGGCTTTCACAGTCTCCAAGGGCACCATGGGCTTTGTGAACTCCACAGACTCCATGGATATTATTGTCTCCATGGCTTCAGCCAAGTTCACAGATTCCACAGGCCTCTACAGGTTCCATGGGCTCCACAGGCTCCATGGGATCTATGGACTCCACAGGCAGCATATTCTCCACAAGAGTCAATGGCCTCCTGGAGCCTGCATATGCTTCACAGGCCTCCATGGGCTCCACGTGTTCCAAAACCTCCATGGGTATGCACAGGCTCCACAGGCTACATGGACTCGACAGGCTTCATGTGCTTAACGTGCTCCACAGGATCCATGACTATGCAAAGTCTCCACAGACTCCACGGACTACACAGGCTCCACAGTCTACACACACTCCATGTGCTTCACAGGATCCAAGGGCCTGCACAGGCTGCATGGTCCAATTTTTCAAAGGCTCCACAGGCTCCATGGGCTTGCAGAGGCTCCTCTGGCCTCCAAGGGCTCCACAGGCTCTCGAGGCCTGCAGAGGTACCATGGGATCCACAGTGTTCTTAGGCCTGCACAGGCTCCCCAGGCCTCCATGGAATTCACAACCTCCATGGGCTCCATCAGCTCCCTTGGTTCCACAGGCCTCTACATTTTCACAGACTTCACAGTCTCCCTGCACTTTATGGGACTGCACAGGCTCCACAGGCCTACTTTGGCTCCATAGTCTCCATGAGCTCCTTGGGCACCATGGCTTCATCAAACTCCACCAGCTCCAAGGACTGCATGGGCTTCGTAGATTTTACAAGTTCCACTGGCCTACATAACATTAATGATCTCCATTGGCTCTATGGGCTCCTTGAGCTCCATAGGCTTTACAGTCCATGACTACTCCATGGGCTCCACCAGCTACATCAGATCCATGTAATCCACAGGTAATAATTCTGTACAGGCTCCACAGGTCTCAATAGGCTCCATGGGCTCCATATGTGTCAATGGGCTGCACACACTTAACAGTCTGACATTCTCTGTAGAGTCCTTTGGTTTAATACCTCAACAGGGTCATGGGCCCAATAGGCTCGATTACATCCACAGAATTCACAGGACTGTACAGTCTCCACAATCTCCCTGGGCCTGCACAGGCTTCAAGGGCTCCTCACGCATTGTGATCTCCTTTGTCTTGACAGACTCCATGGGCTCCATGGACTCAACCACCTCCACAGGCCTGCAGAGTCTCCTCAGGACTCTAATGTCTCCACAGGCTGCCCAGGTCTTCATAGGCACCGTGGGTTACACAAGCTCAACAGGCTTCATTGGCCTCCACAGGCTCCAAAGTCCCAAGAGGATTCACTGGCCTACTCAGAATGCACAATCTCCATGGAATCTATGGTATTCATAGGCAGCACATGCTCTGCAGGTTTTAATGGACTCTAAGGGCCTGCAAAAGCTCCACAGGCCTCCACAGGCTACACGGACTCCACAGGCTCAATGGGCTCCACGTGCTCCACAGCCTCCATGGGTATTCACAGGCTCCACTGACTCTATAGGCTCTATAGGCTCCAAAGCCTCCAAGTTCTCCTCAGCCTCCATTGGCCCACACAAGCTACAGGGTCTCCAAGGTCTTGAAAAGCTAAACAGGCTCCATGGGCATGCAGAACATCAACCTGCCACCAGGGGCAATGCATGCTCCATGGGTTACATGACCTTCAAGGTTCCATGGCATTTATGTGGCTTCAGAGTCTCCAGAGGCACCCTAGTATCCACAGGTTCCATTAACTTACACAGGCCTCACAGAATCCATGGCCCAAAATGGGCTCCCCAGACTCCACCAGCATCCACCTGATCCTCAGCTTCTTCAGACTCTACAGCCTCTACAGGCTTAATGGGCTTACAAAACCTCTATGGGTTAGATGGGCTCCACATTTCTCCACGGACTCAACAGGTTTAGGCCAGCACCATGAGCCTACTCTGGCTCCATGACCTCCATGAGATATACACACTCTGCAGGCTACACAGGCTCCATGGGTTCCATGGGCTACGTGAACTTAAGTGGCTCCACAGGCCCCAAATGTTCCACAGGCATGCAAAGTTGCCATAGGCTCCATTGGGTCTATAGGCCTCTACAGGCTCCACAGGCTTCATGGGCCCCACAGGCTACATGTGTTCCACAGGCTCCATTTTTATACACAGGTTCAACAGGATCGACTGGCTCCATAGGTTCTCTAGGCTCCACAGGCTGCACATGGTCCACAGGGTCCATGGGCCTGCAAAGGCTGCATGGTCTCCAAGGGCTTCAAAAGCTCAATAGGCTCCATGGGCGTGTAGAAGCTCCACAGGTCTCTAGGGGCAATGCATGCTCCATGGGATCCATGACTTCCTAGGTCTCCATGGCATCCATGTGTCTTCACAGTCCCCATAGGCTCCCCAGTATCCTCAGGCTTCATGAACCTGCACAGGCCTCACACACTCCATTGACAAAAATGGTCTCCAAAGACTCCACAGGACTCTGCATGATTTTCAGCTTTTTCAGAATCTACAGGCTCCATGGGCTTCATGGGCCTACATAACCTCCATGGGCTCAATGGGATCAATTTTACTCCATGGCCTCAATAGGCTCTTCCAGCATCATGAGCATGCACTTGCTCCAAGGACTCCATGACCCTGCATGTTCCACAGGCTCCATGGATTCCATGGGGCTAATGAGCTCCAATGGCTCCACAGGTTCCACATTTTCAGAGGCCTACACCATTGCCTTTGGCTCCATGGGGTTTATAGGACTGTACATCTTAACAGGCCTCCATGGGTACCATAGGCTCCCTAGGCTTGCAGAGGTACCAATGGGCTCCAAAGTGTCCACAGGCCTTCATAGACTCCACAGGCCTAAACGTGTTTCACAGCATCCATGGACTCCATCAGCTCCATGGGGTCCATAGACATCTATTTTCTCACAGAGTTCACAGTCTCCCGGTCCCTCACGGGACTGCACAGGCTCCACAATTCTCCTTGTATTAACACTCTCCATGGGCTCCTCGGTCTCCATGGCTTCCACAAACTCCACCAGCTCCAAAGAAGCCATGGGCTTCAGAATTTGCACAGGTTCCATTGGACTACACATCATCCAGGAGCTCCATGGGCTCCATGGGCTCCACAGGCTCCATGGGCTCTGCAGTACATTTTGACTACATGTGTTCCACCAGCTCCATTGGCTCAACAGAATCCACAGGATCTAAGGCCTGTTCAGGATCCACAGGCCTCAGTGGTCACCGCAGTCTCCACAGGCTCAACATGCTCCATGGGCTCCATGGGTGTCATTTGACCACATGCACTTAAGAAACTCCATAATCTCTGTAGTGTCCTCAGGCTCCATATATCAAAAGGCTCCACGGGCCACATGTGTTTGTTGATCTCCACAGGATCCACAGGATTGTGAAGGCTCCAGAAGCTCCCTGGGCCTGTACAGCCTTCAAGGACTCCACTGGCTTTGTGAACTTCATGGTCTTGACATACTTCATGTTCTCCATGGCCTCAAAAACTCCACAGGGCTTCACAGGCTGCACAGGCCTCTACAGTCTCCATGGGCTCCACGGACTCCACAGATTTGCATAGGCTCCATGGTACACAGGCTTTATAGTCCACCACAGTTTTCAAAGGCCCCACAGGCTCCACTGGCCTACAAGCTGTCACGTCCCCATGGAATCTATGGTCTCCACAGGGAGCACATGCTCCATAGGTGTACATGGACTCTATGGGACTGCATAGGCTCCACAGGCCTCCAGGGTCTACATGGATTACACAGACTCCATGGACCCAATATGATCCACAGGCTCCATGGTTATGCACAGACTCCACAGGCTCCATGGACTCCACAGCCTCTACAGGGCCCACAGTCTCAATGGAATCTGATCTACACAGTCAGCCCATGCTCCACAGGTTTCAATGATCTCTAAGAATCTCATAGGCTCCACAAGCCTCCAAGGGTTGCAGATTCCACAGGCTCCATAGGCTCCATGTGCTCCACAGGCTCCATGTACTCAATAGGCTCCATGGTATCCACGTGCTCCACAGGTTCCATGGGTATGCACAGGCTCCACGTGCTCCATGGACTCCAAAGCCTCCATGGGCTCCATGGGTTCTACAGGCTCAATGGTTCTGTGTAGTCCCCACAGGCTCCACAGATTCCACAGACTCCATGTGCTCCACATGCTCCACACTCTCCATGCGTATGGATAGGCTCCACAAGCTCCACGAATTCCTCAGACTACATGGGCTCTAAGTGCTACACAGGCTCCATGGGTTTGCAAAGATCCACAAATTTCACTGTCTCCACAGGCTCTAGAGGTTCCACAGGCTCCATGTGCTCCACACTCAATATAGACCTGAACAGTCTGCATGGCCTCCAAGTACTTCAAAGGCTCAATAGGCTCCACGGGCTTGCAGAGACTCCACATGACTTCAGGGGCAATGCATGCACCATGGGCTTCATGAACTCCAAAGCCTCCATGGCATCCATGAATCCTGAAAATGCTTCATTGGTTCCATGGCCCAAAATGGACTCTGCAGACTCCACAGGACTCCACATGATCCTCAGCTTCTTTAGACTCTACAGCCTCCACATGCTTCATGGGCCTACGTAACCTCCATGGGCTCCTTGGTATCCACAAAACTATATGGCCTCAAATGGCTCAGCCAGTACTGTGAGCCTGCACAGGCTCCATGGCTTCCATGAGATTAACAGGCTCTACGGGCTCCACAGGCTCCATTGGTTCCATGGGCTCCTTGAGCTCCAGTGGTTCCACAGGCTCCACATGTTCCACAGGCCTGCATAGTTGCAATAGGGTAAATGGTGTCTATAGGGTTGTACAGGCTCCACAGGACTTTCTGGGCTCCACGGGCTCCCCAGGCCTGTAGAGGAACCATAAGCTCCACAGGGCCCTCAGACCTGCAAAGGCGCCCCAGGCCTACACCAGTTTCATAGCCTCCCTGGGTTTCTTCTTCTACTCCTTGGGTTCCACAGGCCTATATATGCTCATATACTTCATTCTCCCTGTCCTTAATATGACTACACAGTCTCCACAGGCCTCCTAGGGCTCCATAGTCTCCATGGGTTCTTCTGTCGCCCTGGTTTCCAAAAATTCCACCATCTCCACGGACTCAATGGGCTTCCAGGTTGCCCAGGTTACTCTGGCTTATACAGCATTCAGGAGATCCATGGGTTGCATGTGCTCCATGGTTCAATGGGCTCTATAGTCCTTTATGACTCCATAGGCTCCCCCAGCTGCATCAGTTCCACAGAATCCAGAGGCTCCACAGGCCTCAATTGCCTCTGCAGTCTCCACAGGCTCAAGAGACTCCGTGGACTCCACAGGTGTCCATGGCCTACCTGCACTGAACAGGCTCCACATTCTCTGTAGTTTCTTGGGCTACATACCTCAACAGGCTCCATGAACCCATGGGGTTGATGCATTCCATAAGACCCACAGGCCTGTACAGGCTCTACAGTCTCCCTGGGCCTGCACAGGCTCAATATACTCCACAGACTTCACAGGATCCATGGTCTCCACAGTTCCTCATTACTCCATGGAATAACTGATCTCCATAGGCTTTTTGGGCACCATGGGCTACACATGCTCCACAGGCTCCATAGGTATTCACAGGCTCCACAGTCTCCACTGATTCCCCAGGTTCCACAGGCTCTGCAGTCTCCCCAGTCACCACAGGGTACATGTGTTGGCATAAGCTCCACAGGCTACCTGGGTTCAAAATTCTGCACACACTTCATTGGCCTGCACAAGGACCACGGGAATACACAGGTGCCAATGGCTCCATGGGCTTGACAAGCCTCCACATGCTCCCCAAACTCCACAGTCTCCACCAACTCCATCGAAATCCAAAGGCTCCATCAGCTCCATGGGACTGCACATGATGCACAGGCTCCAAGGGCTCCATTCTTAAACAGGCTCTATGGGCCCCATGAGCTTCATGAGGTCCACAGGTTCCACAGGCCTCAACTGGCTTCACAGGCTCCAAGGGATCCACAGCTACACAGGACTCCATGAAATCCCTGAACTCCATGGGCTTCATGGTATCCATGGGCTCCATGGGCTCCATAAGCTCCAAGGGCATGCACAGGCCACAAAATCCCCACTGATGCCATGGGCTCCACAGGTTCCACAGGCTCCACAATCTCCACAGGTTACCTGGTCCTGCATAGGCTCCAGAGGACTCCATGCTTTCCAGAGTTTTCACAGGCTCCAGAGGCATTTCAGGCTCCATGTACCTACAGAGATTCCACAGGCTTCCAAGGCTCCCAAAGCTCCACATCCTCCATAGGCTGCATGGATTCAACAGTTTACACAGCTTCCAAGGGCTTTTCCCTAACGCTCATGGAATGCAGTTGGATCTTAAGTTTAGAGAACCAGTAAAGAGACTTATTTTATTGGCTGATTTGCACGTGTTTTCACTTACAATCAACTTCCAAACACTGGTTTCCCTAAATCTCTTTGAAAGCAGAAGGAAATTCAAGTTTGAAAGGTAAGTAAGATACTTGTTTGTTTGACTGCTATGCACTTGCTTTCACTCACAATCAATGTCAAAACACTGTTTTTACATAATGCAATGACAATGCAGTGGATTCTTCAGTATTCAAACCTAAGCAGGATATTCATTTCATTGGCACCCATGCACTTGCTTGGAGTTACAATCAACTTAAAATCTTGGTTTTAACATACAGCTCTCTTGATCCAGGAGGTTCTTCGGGTTTGTAAAGTATGAAATATAATTGTTTCCCTGGATGCTATGCACTTACTCTCACTCACAAGATCAAAACCCTTCTTTTACCTAATGCTCTGCCAATGCAGAGGTTCTTAACTTTTGTAAAGCAAATAAGATACTTCTTTCCTAAGCTGCTATCTCCCTGTTTTCACTTACAACCACTGTCAAAACACCACTTTTACCTAATGTTATGCCAATGCAGTAGTTTCTTCACTTTTGAAATCTAAGTAAGATTTGTTTTTCATTTACTGCTTTGCATGGGTTTTCATTTACATTCAACTTCAAAACACTGATTTTACCTAATACTCTGTGAATGCAGGAGGTACTTCATCTGTTAAAGGTAAGTAAGATACTTTTTTCCAGACTGCTATGCAATTGCTTTCACTCAGAATGTCAATATCCTGCTTATACCTAATGCTCTGCCAATGCAGAGATTCTTCACTTTTGTAAAGTAAATAAGACTCTTCTTTCCTTGGCTGCTATGCACTTGTTTACATTTACAACCACTGTCAAAATTCAGCTTTTTCTAAGTCAGTGGTGCAGGTTCTTAAGTTTTAAAATCTAAGTGAGTTTCTCGCTTCTTTTGCTTCTAAGCATGTGTTTTCTCTTACAACCAACTACAAAGCACTGTTTTTCCCTAATGCTTTTTTAATGCTGTCGGTTCTTCTCTTTAGAGAACCAATAAAGAAACTTGTTTCATAGGCTCCTTTGCATGAGTTCTCACTTGCAATGATTTAAATACACTGATTTCACCTAACTCTCTGTGAAACAGGAGGTACTTCATCATTGAAAGGTAAGTTAGATACTTATTTCCCTTGCTGCTATGCACTTCCTTTCACTCACAATGGTAGAAGCCTGCTTTTACCTAGTCCTATGCCAATGCAGGGTTTCTTCACTTATGTAAAGTAAATAAGACACTTCTTTCCTTGGATGCTATGCACTTCTTTCACTTAAAACCAATGTCAAAATACTGCTTTCTCTATGCCAATGCTGCAGTTTCTTCACTTTTGAAATCTAAGTAAGTTTCTAGTTTCTTTGGCGGCTAAGCACGTTTTCACTTAAAATCAACTTCAAAGCGCTGCGTTTACCTGATTCCCGGTGAACACAGTTGGTTCTTCAACTTAGAGAAGCAATAAAGAAACTTGTTTTCTTGGCAGATTTTCACGTGTTTCTCTTACAATCAATTTCAAGTCCCTGGTTTCACCTAACTCTCTGTGAATGGAGGAGGTAATTAAAGTTTGAACGGTAAATAAAATACTTGCTTATTTAACTGCTATCCACTTGCTTTCACTCACAATCAATGTCAAAACATTGCTTTAACATAATCCTATGACAATGCAGTGGTTTCTTCAGTTTTCAAACCTAAGCAGGATACTCATTTCATTGGCACCCATGCACTTGCTTTGAGTTACAATCAACTTAAAAATCCTGGTTTTAACCTAAAGCTTTTTGAAACCAGGAGCTCCTTCACATTTGCAAAGCAAGAATGATACTTGTTTTCTTGGCTGTTATGGACCTGTATTCCTTTAAAGCCAATATCAAAACACTGCATTTACCTAAATCTATGCCAATGCAGTAGTTTTTTCTTTTGAAATCTAAGTACCCTTTGTGTTTCATTTGCTGTTATGCATGTATTTTCACTTACAATCACCTTCAGAACACCGGTGATAAATAACACTCTGTGAATGCAGGAGTTGCTTCATCTTAGAAAGGTAAGTAAGATATTTGTTTCCCTGGCTGCTATGAACTTGCTTTCACTCACAATGTCAAAACCATGCTTTTACCTAATGCTCTGCTAATGTAGAGGCCCTACACTTTTGTAAAGTAAATAAGGTTATTCTTTCCTTGGAACTCATGCCATTGTTTTCACTTACAGGCACGTCAAAGCACTGTTTTTTCTATGTCAATCCTGCAGTTTCTTCACTCTTGAAATCTAAGTAAGATTCTAGGTTCTTTTGCTGCTATGCTTGGTAAATGGAGTCAGTGTTTCAGTTCACAGAAGCAATAAGGAAACTTGTTTCATTGGCTGCTTTGCATGTGTTTTCACTTACATTCAACTTCAAGACACTGGTTTCACCTAATATTCTGTGAATGCAGAGGGTACGATAAGTTTGAAAGGTAAGTAAGATATTTGTTTGTTTGGCTGCTATACACTTGCTTTTACTCACAATCAATGTCAAAACAGTGCTTTTATCTAATGCTATGCCAATGCAGTGGTTTCCTCAATTTTCAAACAAAGCAGGATACTCATTTCATTAGCAGCTATGCAATTCTTGGAGTTACAATAACTTCAAAATCCTGGTTTTAAGCTTCAGCTCTGTGAAACCAAAAGGTTGTTCACATTTGTAACCTAAGAAAGACGTTTGTTCTTTGGCTGCAATGCCCTAGTCTTCACTTACAACCAATGTGAAAACACCGCATTTACCTAATTCTATGCCAATGCAGTAGTTTCATCACTTTTGAAATCTCAGTAAGATTTGTATTCCATTTGCTGCTATGCATGTGTTTTCCCCTACAATCATCTTCAAAACACTAGTTTTTACTAAAACTCTGTGAGTACAGGAGGTACTTCATCTTTGAAAGATAAGTAAGATACTTGTTTCCTTGGCTGCTTTCTTGCTTTCATTCACAATGTTAAAACATTGCTTTTACCTAATGCTCTGAAAATGCAGAGGTATTCATTTTTGTAAAGCAAATTAGATACTTCTTTCCTTCACTGCTATGCACTTGTTTTCACTTACAACCAATGTCAAAAGTTTACTTTTAATATACCAATGCTGCAGTTCCTTCATGTTTGAAATCTAAGTGCAATTCTAGATTTTCTGCTAAAATGCACATGTTTTCACTTACAATCAACTTCAAAACACTGCTTTTCAGAGTGCTTGGGGAATACAGTCAGTTCTTCTGTTTAGGA
This sequence comes from Tolypeutes matacus, assembly GCA_026826555.1. Taxonomy (NCBI): domain Eukaryota; kingdom Metazoa; phylum Chordata; class Mammalia; order Cingulata; family Chlamyphoridae; genus Tolypeutes; species Tolypeutes matacus. The sequence continues at coordinate 344,000 of JAKSZT010053856.1, read as the reverse complement.
AACCAGTAAAGAAACCTGTTTCTTTCTCTGCTTTGCAACTTCAAGACTCTGGTTTCACCTAAGACTGTGAGAATGCAGGAGGTACTTCAATTTTGAAAGGTAAGTAAGATACACGTTTGTTTCGCTGTTTTGCATTTGGTTCCACTCACAATCAATGTCAATACCCTGCTTTCACCTAATGCTCTGCCAATGCAGAGGTCTTCATTTTTGTAAAATAAATAAGATATATTCCTCCTTGGCTGCTATGCACTTGTTTTCACTTACAACCAATGTCTAAACACTGCTCTTTCTATTCCATTGCAACAGTTTCTTCAGTTTGAAATCTTAGGAAGAGTCTACTTTCTTTTGCTTCTATGCACGTGTTTTCACTAACAATCAACTTCAAAGCAATGCCTTTACCTAATGCTCTGTGAAAGCTGTTGGTCCTTCACTTTAGAGAACAAATAAAGAAACAAGTTTCATTGGCTGCTTTGCACGTGTTTTCACTTACAATTCACTTCAAAACACTGGTTCCACCTAAATGTCTGTGAATTAAGAAGGTACTTCAAGTTAGAACGTTAAGTAAGATAATTTTTTGTGTGGCTGCTATGCACTTGCTTTCACTCAAAATCAATGACAAAACACAATTTTACCTAATGCTTTGCCAATGCCATGGTTTCTCCAGTTTTCATAACTAAATAACTAAACAGGACACTCATTTCATTGGCAGCTTTGCACTTCTTGGAGTTTCAATGAACTTCCAAACCCTGGTTTTAACCTAACACTCTGTGAATCCTGGAGGTTCTTCACGTTTGAAAAGTAAGAAAGATACTTGTTTCATTGACGTTATGCCCTTGTTTTCACTTACAAGCACTGTCAAAACACTGCTTTTACCTAATGGTATAGCAATGTAGTAGTTTCTTGACTTTTGAATTGTAAGTAATATTTGTGTTTCATTTGATGCTATGCATGTGTTTCACTTACAATCACCTTCAAAACACTGGTTTTAACTAACACTCTGGGAATTCACGTGGTATTTCATTTTTAAAAGGTATGTAAGATCCTTGATTCTCTGGTGTTATTCACTTGCTTTCACTCACAATGTCAAAACACTGCTTTTATATAATGCTGTGTCAAAGCACAGGCCCTTCACTTTGTAAAATATATAAGATAATTCTTTTCTTGGCTGCTATTAATTTGTTTTCACTTATAACCAATGTCAATACACTGTTTTTTCTATGTCAATGCTGCAATTACTTCACTTTTGAAATCTTAGGAAGATTCTATATTCTTTTGCTTCTCTGCACGTGATTTCACTAACAATCAACTTCAGAGCAATGCCTTTCCCTAATGCTCAGTGGATGCATTTGGTTCTTCACTTTAGAGATCCAATAAAGGAACTTGTTTCATTGGCTGCTTTGCACATGTTTTCACTTACAATTCACTTCAAAACACTGGTTTGGTTTCACCTAACTGTCTGTGAATGCAGAAGGTTCTTCAAGTTTGAAGGTTATGTAAGATACTTATTTAGTAAGATACTTGTTAGTTTGGCTGCTATGCATTTGCTTTCACTCACAGTCAATGTCAAAACTCTGCTTTTACCTAATGCTTTGCCAATGCTGTTTTCTTCAGTTTTCAAAACTAAACAGGATACTCATTTCATTGGCAGCTATGCACTTGCTTGGAGATACAATCAACTTCAAAATCCTGGTATTAACCTAAAGCTCTGTGAATCTAGGAAGTTCTACACGTTTGAAACATAAGAAAGATAGTTGTTTCCTCGGCTGCTATGCCCTTGTTTTCACTTACAACCAATGTCAAAACACCACTTTTAACTAATGGTATGCCAATGCAGTGGTTTGTTCTCTTTAGAAATCTAAGTAAGATTTGTGTTTCATTTGCTGTTATGCATGTGTTTTCATTTACAATCACCTTCAAATGACTTGTTTTATTTAACACTCTGAATTCACATGGTACCTCATCTTTGAAAGGTAAGTAAGATCCTTGTTTCCATGGCTGCTATGCAAATGCTTTCGCACACAATGTCAAACCCTGCTTTTACCAAATCCTCTGCCAATGCAGAGGTTCTTCACTTTTGTAAAATAAAGATATTTCTTTCCCAGTTGCTTTGCATTTGTTTTCACACACAACCAATGTCAAAACACTGCTTTTTTTATGCCAATGCAGCCGTTTCTTCACTTTTGAAATCTAAGGATTATTCCAAGTCCTTTTGCAGCTATGCACGTGTTTTCATTTACAATCATCACCAAAGCACTGTTTTTTCCTAACATGCGATGAATGCTTTTAGTTCTTCAGCTTAGAGAACCAATAAAGAAAATTGTTTCATTGGCTCCTTTGGATGTGTTTTAATTTACAATGAACTTCAAGACACTGGTTTCACCTAACTGTCTATGAATGCAAGAGGTACCTCAAGTTTGAACAGTAGGTAAGATTTTTTTGGTTGCTATGCACTTGCTTTCACTCACAATCAATGTCAAACACTGTTTTTACATAATGCTATGTCAGTGCAGTGGTTCCGTCAGTTTTCAAGACTAAGCAGGATACTCATTTCAATGGCAGCTATGTAATTGCTTGGAGTTAAAATCAACTTCAAAATCCTGGTTTTAATAAAATCTCTGTGAATCCAGGAGTTTCTTCACATTTGTAAAGTAAGAAAGATATTTGTTTCCTTGGATGTTAGGCCCTTCTTTTCACTCAGTATGTCAAAACCCTGCTTTTACCTAATGCAGAAATTCCTCACTTTTGTTAAGTAAATAAGATACTTCTTTCCCTAACTGCTTTGCACTTATTTTCACTTACAGCCAATGTCAAAACCCTGCTTTTCCCTAATGTAAATTAATGCAGTATTTCCTTCAATTTAGAAATCTAAATAGTTTTTGTTATTCATTTGCTGCTATGCCTGTGTTTTACTAACAATCACCTACAAAACACTTGTTTACTGAAAACTCTGTGAAGGCAGGAGATACTTTATCTTTGAAAGAAAACTGAGTTACTTGTTTCCCTTGCTGCTATGCACTTGCTTTCACTCACAATCAATGTCAAAACACTGCTTTTACCTTATGCTATGCCAATGCTGTTGTTTCTTCAGTTCTCAAAACTAAGCAAGATACTCATTTCATTGGCAGCTAGACATTTACTTGGAGTTACACTCAACTTCAAAATCCTTGCTTTCACCTAAAACTCTGTGAATCCAGGAGGTTCATCACGTCTGTAATGTATGAAATATATTTCTTCCTTTGGCTAATATGCCCTTTTTTTTACTTACAACCAAAGTCAATACAACTCTTTTACCTAAGGCTATGCCAATGCAGTAGTTTCTTCACTTTTGAAATCTAATTAAGGTTTGTGTTTCATTTGCTGCTATGCATGGGTTTTCAGTTACAATCACCTTCAAACCACTGGCTTTACCTAACACTCTGAATTCATGAGGTATTTCATCTTTGGAAGATAAGTAAGATACTTGTATCTTTGGTTGCTATGCAATTGCTTTCACTCACAATGTCAAAACCTGGCTTTTACCTAATGCTCTGCCAATGCTGAAGATCTTCACTTTTCTAAAGTAAATAAGATAATTCTTTCCTTGGCTGGTATGCACTTGTTTTCACTTACAACCAATGTCAAATCACTGCTTTTTTTATTCCAATGTAGCAGTTTCTTCACTTTGACATCTTATGAAGGTTCTAGTTTCTTTTGCTTCTATGCATGTGTTTTCACTTACAATGAACTTCAAAGCATTGTTTTTCCCTAAAGCTCTGTGAATTCAGTCAGTTCTTTAGTTTAGAGAACCAATAAAGAAACTTGTTTCATTGGCTGCTTTGCACGTGTTTTCATTTACAACCAATGTCAAAACACCGCTTTTTCTATGCCAGTGCTGCAATTACTTCAATTTTGAAAACTAGGTAAGATTTAAGTTTCTTTTGCTGTTATGCATGTGGCATCACATTCAATAAACTTCAAAGCAATGCCTTTCCCTAATGCTCAGTGAATTCAGTTGGTTCTTCACTTTAGAGAACCAATAAAGGAATTTGTTTCATTGGCTGCTTTGCACTTGTTTTCACTTACAATCAACTTTAAAACATTGGTTTCCCCTAACACTTTGAAAGCCGAAGGAACTTCAAGTTTGAAAATTAAGTAACATACTTCTTAGTTTGGCTGCTATGCACTTGCTTTCACTCATGAGCAATGTCAAGACACTTCTTTTACCTAATGCTATGCCAATGCAGTGGTTTCTCCAGTTTTCAAACTATGCAGAATAGTCATTTCATTGGCAGCTCTGTACTTGCTTGGAGTTACAATCAACTTCAAAATCCTACCTTTAACCTAATGCTCTATAAATCCATACAGTTTCTTCATGTTTGTAGAGACAGAAAGACACTTGTTTCCACTACTGCTATGCCCTTCTTTTCACTTACAACCGTGTCAAAACACAGCTTTTCCTAACTCTATGCCAATGCAGTAGTTTTTCACTTTTGAAATGTAAGTAAGTTTTGTGTTTCACTTGATACTATACATGTGTTTTCACTCACAATCACATTCAAAACCCTGGTTTTACCTAACACTCTGTGAATGCAGGAGGTATTTCAAGTTTCAAAGATAGGTAAGATACTTGTTTTCCTGGCTGCTATGCACTTGCTTTCACACAAAATGTCAAAACCCTGCTTTTATCTAATGCTCTGCCAAGTAGAGGTTCTTCACTCTTTTAAGGTAAATAAAATACTTCTTTCCTTTGCTGCCATGTCCTTGTTTTCACTTAAAACCAATGTCATAAACCTGCTTTTCCCTAATGCTATACCAATGCAGTATTTCCTTCAGTTTAGCAATCTAAGTAAGTTTTGTTATTCATTTGCTGCTTAGCAACGGTTTTTACAAACAATTACCTTCAAAACACTGGTTTACCTAACACTCTGTGAATGCTGGAGGTACTTTATCTTTGAAAGGAAAGTGAAATACTTGTTTCCCTGGCTACTGTACACTTGCTTTCACTGACAATATCAAAACCCTGCTTTTACCTATTGCTCTACCAATGCAGAGGTTCTTCTCTTTTGTAAAGTAAATAAGACAATTCCTTCCTAGGCTGCTATGCACTTCCTTTCACTTACAACAAATGTCAAAACACTGCTTTTTCTATGCCAATCTGCAGTTTCTACATTTTTGATATCTAAGTATGATTCTAGTTTCTTTTGCTGCTATGCACGTGTTTTTACTTACACTCAACTTCAGAACACTCCTTTTCCCTAATGCTCAGTGAATGCAGTTAGTACTTCAGTTCAGAGAAACAATAAAGAAACTTGTTTCATTTGCTGCTTTACATGTGTTTTCACTTACAATGAACTTTAAGACCCTGGTTTAACCTAACACTCTATGAATGCAGGAGGTAATTCTAGTTTGGAAGGTTAGTAATGTGCTTGTTAGCTTGGCTGCTGTTCACTTGCTTTCATTCTCATTCAATGTAAAAACATTGTTTTACCTAATGCTATGCCAATGCACTGGTTTCTTCAGTTTTCAAAACTAAGCAGGATGCTCATTTCATGGGCAGATTTGTATTTCTTGGAGTTACAATCAACTTCAAAACCCAGGTTTTAACCTAACACTCTGAATCCTGGAGGTTCTTCACGTTTTTAAAGTAAGAAAGATATTTGTTTCCTTGACTTTTATGCCTGTGTTTTTCTTACAAGCACTGTTAAAACACCGCTTTTACCTAATGGTATAACAATGCAGTACTTTCTTCACTTTTGAAATGTAAGTAATATTTGTGTTTCATTTGATGCTATGCATGTGTTTTCACATACAATCACCTTCAAAACACTGGTTTTCACTAATACTCTGTGAATTCACATGGTACTTCATCTTTGAAAGGTAAGTAAGATCCTTGATTCACTGGTGTTATGCTTTTGCTTTCACTCACAATGTCAAAAACATGCTATTACATAATGCTCTGTCAAAGAAGAGGTTCCTCACATTTGTAAAATATATAAGATACTTTTTTCCTTGGCTGCTATGCACGATTTCAATTATAACCAATGTCAATACACTGCTTTTTCTATGCCAATGCTGCAATTACATCACCTTTGAAATCAAAGTAAGATTCTAGTTTGTTTTGCCGTTATGCACATGTTTTCATTTTCAATCAACTTCAAGTCATTTTCCCTAAAGGTGTGAGTGCATTCATTTCTTCAGTTTAGAGAACCAATAAAAAAACTTGTTTCATTGGCTGTTTTGCACGTGTTTTCACTTACAATGAACTTCAAGACACTTGTTTCACCTAACTCTCTGTGAATGCAGGAGGTACTTCTAGTTTGAGAGGTCAGTAATATACTTGTTAGTTTCCCTGTTGTTCACTTTCTTTCGCTAACAATCAACATAAAAACACTGTTTTTACCTAATGCAATGCCAATCCAGTGGTTTCTTCAGTTTTCAAACCTAAGTAGGCTAATCATTTCATTGGAAGCTATGCAATTCTTGGAATTACAATCAACTTCAAAATTCTGGTTTTAACCTAAATCTCTCTGAGTCCAGGAGGTTCTTCACATTTGTAAGTAAGAAATATTCTTGTTTCTTTGGGTGCTATGACAATGTTTTCATGTAAAGCCAATGTAAAAACCCTGCGTTTTCCAAATGCTATGCCCAATGCAGTAGTTTCTTCACTTTTGATATCTAAGTAAGATTTGTTTCATTTGCAGCTATGCAAGTATTTTCACTTACAATCACCGTCAGAATACTGGTTTTACCTAACACTCTGTGGATACAGGAAGTACTTCAAGTTTGAAAGGTAAGTAACATACTTGTTTCCCTGACTGTTATGCACATGCTTTAGCTCACAATGTCAAAACCCTGTTTTTACCTAATGCTCTGCCAATGCAGAGGTTCTTCACTTTTGTTATATAAATAAGATACTTCTTTCCTTGGTTGCTATGCCCTTGTTTTCACTTACAACAAATATCAGCACACTGCTTTTTCTATGCCAATACTGCAGTTTCTTTACTTTTGAAATCTAAGTAAGTTTCTAGTTCTTTTTGCTGCTATGCAGGTGTTTTCTCTTATAATCACCTTCAAAGCCCTGCTTCTACCTAATGCTCAGTGAATGGAGTCAGTCTTTTAGTTTAGAGAACTGATAAGGAAACTTCTTTAATTGGCTGCTTTGCACTTGTTTTCACTTAAATTCAACTTCAAGACTCTGGTTTCACCTAACACTGTGAATGAAGGGGGTACGTCACGTTTGAAAAGTAAGTAAGATACTTGTTTGTTTGGCTGTCTTCTACTTGCTTTCAGTCACAATCAAAGTCAAATCACTGCTTTTATCTAATGCTATGCCAATGCATTGGTTTCCTCTCTTTTCAAAATAAAGTAGGATACCCATTTCATTGGCAGCTTTGCACTACTTGGAGTTGCAATCATCTTCAAACTCCTGGCTTTAACCTACAGCTCTGTGGATCCAGGAGGTTCTTCACATTTGTAAAGTAGGAAAGATACTTGTTTCCTTGATTGCTAGGCCCTTGTTTTCACTTCCCGCCAATGTGAAAACACCGCTTTTACCTAAAGCTATGCCAATGCAGTAGTTTCTATACTTTTGGAATCTATGTAAGGTTTGTGTTTCATCTGCTGCTATGCATGATTTTTCACTTACGATCACCTTCAAAACACTTGTTTTACCTAGTACTCTGTGAATGCAGGAAGTACTCCATCTTTGAAAGGTAAGTAAGGTACCTCTTTCCCTGGCTGCTATGCACTTGCTTTCACTCACAATGTCAGAACGCTGCTTTTACCTAATGCTTTGCCAATGCAGAGGTTCTTCACTTTTGTAGAGTAAATACAATACTTCTTTCCTTGGTTTCTATGTACATCTTGCACATACAACCTATGTCAAAACACAGCTTTTTCTATGCCAATGCTGCAGTTTCTTCACTTTTGAAATCTAAGTAAGTTTCTAGATTCTTTGGCTTTTAAGCATGTGTTTTCACTTCCAATCAACTTCAAAGCACGGCATTTCCCTGATGCCCAGTGAACGCAGTGCATTCTTCAGTTTAGAGAACCAATAAAGAAACTTGTTTCATTGTGTGCTTTGCAAGTTTTTCAATTACAATTAACTTCAAGTCCCTGGTTTCACCTAACTCTCTGTGAATTGAGGAGGTACTTCAGGTTTGAAAGGCAAGTAATATAGTTGTGTGTTTGACTGCTATCCACTTGCTTTCACTCGCAATCAATGTCAAAACACTGCTTTTACCTAATGCAATGACACTGCAGTTGTTTCTTCAGTTTTCAAAACTAATCAGGATACTTATTTCACTGGCAGCTATGAACTTCCTTGGAGCTACAATCAACTTCAAAATCTTGCTTTTAACCTAAAGCTGTATGAATCCAAGTGGTTTCTTCACGTTTCTAAAGAAAGAAAGACGGATGATTTCTCAGCTGTTAAGCCCTTGTTTTCACTTACAACCCTGTCAAAACACTGCTTTTACCTAACGCTATGCCAATGCAGGAGTTCTTCACTTTGGAAATCTAAGTAAGATGTGTTTCATTTCTACTCTGCATGTGTTTTCACTTACAATCACATGGAAAACCCTCATCTAACCTAAAACTCTGTGAATGCCAGAAGTATTACAAGTTTGAAAGGTAAGACAGATACTTGTTTACTGGCTGCTGTGCATTTGCTTTCACGTGCAATGTGAAAACCGTGCTTTTATCTAATGCTCTGCCAAAGCAGAGGATCTTCACTTCTGAAAGTAAATAATATACTTCATTCCTTGGCTGGTATGCACTTGTTTTCAACCACAATCAATGTCAAAGCACTGCTTTTACCTAATGCTGTGGCAATTCCTTGGATTCTCCAGTTTTCAAAATTAACAAGATACTCGTTTTATTGGCAACTATGCACTTGCTTGTAGTTACAATCACTTTCAAAACCTGTGTTTTAATCTAAAGCTCTGTGAATCCAGGATCTTATTCACATTGGTAAAGTATGAAAGATGCTTGTTTCCTTGCCTGCTATGACATTGTTTTCACTTACAACCAATGTCAAATCATCGCTTTTACCTAACGCTAAGCCAGTGCAGTAGTTTCTTCACTTTTGAATTCTAAGTAAGATTTGTGTTTCATTTGCTACTTTGCATGGGTTTTCATTTACAATCACCTTCAAAACACTGATTTTTCCTAATTCTTTGTGAATGCAGTGGGTACTTCATCTGTCAAAGGTAAGTAAGATACTTTTTTCCAGGCTGCTATGGACTTGCTTTCACTCAGAATGTCAAAACCCTACTTATACCTAATGCCTTGCCAATGCAGAGATTCTTCACTTTTGTAAAGTAAATAAGATTCTTCTTTCCTTAGCAGCTATGCACTTGTTTACACTTGCAACCACTGTCAAATATTCAGCTTTTTCTAAGTCAATGGTGCACTTTCTTCACTTTTGAAATCTAAGTGATTTCCTTGCTTCTTGTGCTGCTAAGCCCGTGTTTTCTTTTACAATCACCTTCAAAGAACTGCTTTTCAATAATGGTCGGTCAATGCATTTGGTTCTTCAGTTTAGAGAACCAGTATAGAAATTTGTTTCATCGGCTGCTTGCACCTGTTTTCACTTTCAATCAAATTCAAGGCACTGGCTTCACCTAACACTCTGTGAATGCAGGAGGTACATCAAGATTGAAATGTAAGTAAGAGACTTGTTTGTTTGGCTGCTATGCATTTGCTTTCCCTCACAATCAATGTCAAAACACTGGTTTTACCTAATGCTCAGTCAATGCTTTGGTTTTTTCAGGTTTCAAAACTAAGCAGGATACTCCTTTCATTGGCAGTTATGCACTTGCATGGAAATACAATCAAATCCAAAATCCTGGTTTTAACCTAAAGCCCTGTGAATCCTGGAGTTTCTTCATGTTTTTATAGTATGAAAGAGACTTGTTTCCTTGTCTGATATATCCTTGTTTTCACTTACAACAAAAGTCAAACACCCCTTTTTCTATTGATTGTTGCAGTTCATTCACTTTTGAAATCTATGCAAGATTCTAGTTTCTTTTGCTGCTATGCATGTGTATTCACTTACACTCAACTTCAAAGCACTGCTTTTCCCTATCATTTGGTGAATTTTGTCAGTTCTTCAGTTTAGAGATCCAATAAAGAAAATTGTTTCCTAGGCTGTTTGCATGTGTTCTCACTTACAATGAACTTCAAGACACTGGTTTCACCTAACTCTCTGTGAAAGCAGGAGGTACTTCATCTTTAAAGGTAAGTAAGATACTTATTTTCCTGCCTGCTATGCACTTGCTTTCACTCACAATGTCAGAACCCTGCTTTATGTAATGCTCTGGCAATGCAGAGGTTCTTCACTTTTGTAAAGTAAGTAAGACACTTCTTTCCTTGTCTGATATGCACTTTTTTTCACTTACAACCAATGTCAAAACACTGCTTCCTCTATGCCAAAGCTGCAGTTTCTTCACTTTTGAAATCTACGTAAGTTTCTTATTCCTTTGGCTGCGAATCACATGTATTCTCTTGCAATCAACTTCAAAGTACTACATTTCCCTGAAGCCCAATGAACACAGTGGGTTCTTAAGTTTAAAGAACCAATAAAGAAACTTGTTTCATCAGCTGCTTTGCACGTTTTTCACTTACAATCAACTTCAAGTCCCTGGCTTCACCTAACTCTTTGTCAATGCAGCAGGTACTTCACGTTTGAAAGGTAAATAATATGGTTGTGTGTTTGACTGCTAGCCACTTGCTTTCCCTCACAATCAATGTCAAAACACTGCTTTTACATAATGCTATGACAATGCAATAGTTTCTTCAGTTTTGAAACCTAAGCAGGATACTCATTTCATTGGCACCCATGCACTTGCTTGGAGTTACAATCAACTTCGAAATCCTGGTTTTAACCTAAACGTTTTTGAAACCAGGAGGTTCTTCACATTTGCAAAGTAAGAAAGATACTTGTTTCCTTAGCTGTTGTGAACATGTTTTCATTTAAAGCCAATGTCAAAACTCTGTATTTTCCTAAAGCTATGCCAAGGCAGTAGGTTTTTCACTTTTGAAATCTAAGTACTATTTCAGTTTCATTTGCTGCTATGCATGTGTTTTCACTTATAATCGCCTTCAGAACACTCGTGCTACCTAACACTCTGTGAATTCAGGAGCTACTTCATGTTTGAAAGGTAAGAAAGATACGTGTATCCATAGCTGTTATGCAATTGCTTTCACTCACAATGTCAAAACCCTCGTTTTACTTAATGCTCTGCTATCGCAGAGATTCTTCACTTTTGTACAGTAAATAAAGCACTTCTTTCCTTTCTTTCTATGCCCTTGTTTTCACTTACCTCCAATGTGAAAACACCGCTTTTACCTAACGGTATGCCAATGCAGCAGTTCCTACACTTTTTGAATCTATGTAAGATTTGTGTTTCATTTGCTGCTATGCATGTTTTTTCACTTATGATCACCTTCAAACATTTGTATTACCTACCACTCTGTGAATGTAGTTGATACTTTATCTTTGAAAGGTAAGTAGGATACTTCTTTTCCTGGCTGCTATGCACTTGCTTTCACTCAAAATATCAGAAACCTGCTTTTACATACTACTCTGCCAATGCAGAGGTTCTTCACTTTTGTAGAGTAAATAAGATACTTCTTTCCTTGGCTGCTATGCAGTTCTTTTCACTTACAATCTATGTCAAAACACAGCTTTTTCTATGCCAATGCTGCAGTTTCTTTACTTTTGAAATCTAAGTAAATTTCTAGTTTCTTTGTCTCCTAAGCATGTGTTTTCACTTACAATCAACTTCAAAGTACTGTGTTTCCCTGATGCCCAGTGAACACAGTGGGTTCTTCAGTTTAAAAAACCAATAAAGAAACTTCTTTCATTGGCTGCTTTGCACGTTTTTCACTTACAATAAACTTCAAGTCCCTGGTTTCACCTAACTCTCTGTCAACGCAGCAGCTACTTCAGGTTTGAAAGGTAAGTAAGATGGTTGTGTGTTTGACTGCTAGCCACTGGCTTGCACTCACAATAAATGTCAAAATTATGCTTTTACCTATTGCAATGACACTCTAGTGGTTTCTTCAGTTTTCAAAACTAAGCAAGGATACTCATTTCATTGGCAGCTTTGCACTTATTGTAGTTACAATCAACTTTAAAACCCAGGTTTTAACCTAAATCTCTTTGGAGCCAGGAGGTTCTTCTTGTTTGTAAAGTATGAAAAATACTCGTGGCTTTGGCTGCTATGCCCATGTTTTCACTTAAAGCCAATGTAAAAACACCACATTTACCTAAAGCTATGCAAATGCAGTAGTTTTTCACTTTTGTAATCTAAGTACTACTGTGTTTCATTTGCTGCTTTGCATGTGTTTTCATTTACAATCGCCTTCAGAACCCTGGTGTTAACTAACAATCTGTAAATGCAGGAGTTCCTTAATCTTTGAAAGGTAAGAAGGATACTGGTTTCCCTGTCTGCTATGCACTTACTTTCACTCACAATGTCAAAACCCTGCTTATTCCTAATGCTCTGCCAAAGCAGAGGTTCTTCACTTCTGAAAGGAAATAATATACTTCATTCCTTGGCTGGTATGCACTTGTTTTCACTTACAACCAATGTCAAAACTCTGGTTTTTCTATGTGAGTGCTGCAGTTCCTTCACTTTTGAAATCTATGTAAGATTCTAGTTACTTTTGCCGCTATGCATGTTTCACTTATACTCAACTTCAAAGCACTGCTTTACCCTAATGCTCAGTGAATGCAGTCGGTTCTTCAGTTTAGAGAACCAACAAAGAAACTTGTTCATCAGCTGCTTTCACGTGTTTTCAATTACAATCAACTTCAAAACACTGGTTTCACCTAACTCTGTGAATACAAAAGGAGCTTCAAGTTTGAAAGTTAAGTAAGGTAGTTGTTTGGCTGCTATGCACTTACTTTCACTCACAATAAATGTCAAGACACTACTTTTACCTAATGCTATGCCAATGCAGTGGTTTCTCCAGTTTTGTAAACTATGCAGGATACTCATTTCATTGGCACCTATGTACTTGATTAGAGTTACAATCAACTTTAAAATCTGGCTTTTAACCTAAAGCTTTATGAATCCAAACGGTTTCTTCATGTTTGTAAAGAAAGTAAGAAAGACACTTGTTTCCTCAGCTGCCAAGCCCTCATTTTCACTTACAACCCTGTCAAAACACTGCTTTTACCTAACGCTATGCCAATGCAATAGCTTCTTCACTTTTGAAATCTAAGTAAGATTTGTGTTTCATTTGCTACTGTGCATTTGTTTTCACTTAATCACATTCAAAACCCTGGTTTTACCTAATACTCTGTGAATGCCAAAGGTACATCAAGTTTGAAAGGTAAGTAAGATACTTTTTTACCTGGCTGCTATGCACATGCTTTAGCTCACAATGTCAAAACCCTGCTTTTACCTAATGCTTTGCCAATGCAGAGGTTCTTCACTTTTGTAAAGTAAATAAGACACTTCTTCCCTTGGCTTCTATTCACTTCTTTTCATTTACAACAAATGTCAAAACACTACTTTTTCTATGCCAATGTGCAGTTTCTTTGTTTTTGAAATCTAAGTAACATTCTTGTTTCTTTGGTGCTAGGCATGTGTTTTCACTTACAATCAACTTCAAAGCACTGCTTTTCCCTAACTCTCAGTGAATGCAGTCAGTACTTCAGGTCAGAGGACCAATAAAGAAACTTCTTTCATTGGCTGCTTTGCACGTGTTTTCATTTACAATGAACGTCAAGACACTGGTTTCATCTAACTCTCTGTGAATTCAGGATGTACTTCCAATTTGAAAGGTCAGTAATATACTTGTTAGTTTGGCTGCTGTCCAGCTTCTTTCTCTAACAATCAATGTTAAAACACTGATTTATCTAATGCTATGCCAATGCAGTGGTTTCTTCACCTTTAAAACCTAAGCAGAATACTCATTTCATTGGCAGATGCAATTCTTGGAGTTAAAATCAACTTCAAAATCCTGGTTTTAACCTAAAACCCTTGAATCCAGGCGGTTTTTCACGTTTATAAGTACAAAATATTCTTGTTTCCCTAGTTGCTATGCCCATGTATTCACTTAAAGCTAAAGTCAAAACACCACATTTTAATAATGCTATGCCCAATGCAGTAGGTTCTTCACTTTTGAAATCTAAGTAAGATATGTGTTTTATTTGCTGCTATGCATTTGCTTTCACTTACAATCACCTTCACAATACTGGTTTTACCTAACACTTGTGAATGCAGGTGGTACTTCAACTTTGAAAGGTAAGTAAATACTTGTTTCCCTGCCTGCTATGCACTTGCTTTCACTCAAAAAACCCATTCTTTTACCTAATACTATGCCAATGAAGAGGTTCTTCACTTTTGTTGAGTAAAGAAGAGACATCTTTCCTTGGCTTTTATGCCCTTGTTTTCACTTACAAAAAAAATGTCAAAGCACTGCTTAAGTTTGACTCAAGATTCTTTTGCTGCTATGCACGTGTTTTTCACTTATAATCAACTTCAAAGCACTGCCTCTTCCTAACACTCGGTTAATGTAGCCAGTTCTCCAGTTTAGAGAACTAATAAGGAATTTGTTTCATTGGCTGCTTTGCACGTGTTTTCACTTTCATTCAACTTCAAAACACTGGTTTTACCTAACACTCTGTGATAACAGTGGGTATGTCAAGTTTGAAAGGAAAGTAAAATACTTGTTTGTTTTGTTGCTATACAATTGCTTTCACTGCAAATCAATGTAAAAACACTGGTTTTACCTCATGTTATGCCAATGCAGTGGTTTCTCTAGTTTCCAAACTAGCAAGATACTCATTTTATTGGCTGCTATGCAATTGCTTGGAGTTACAATCACTTTGAAAACCCAGGCATTAATATAAATCTCTGTGAATCCAGGATCTTCCTCACGTTTGTAAAGTAAGAAACATACTTGTTTCCTTTCCTGCTATGCCATTGTTTTCACTTACAACTAATGTCAAAACACCGCTTTTACCTAACGCTGAGCCAATGCAGTAGTTTCTTCACTTTTGAAATCTAAGTAAGATTTGTGTTTCATTTGCTGCTATGCATGTGTTCTTTTTTACAACCACCTTCAAAATACTGATTTTACCTAACACTCCGTGAATGAAGTAGGTACTTCACCTTTGAAAGGTAAGTAGGATACTGGTTTCCCTGTCAACTATGCACTTACTTTCACTCACAATGTGAAAACTCTGATTTTTCCTAATGCTCTGCCAAAGCAGAGGTTCTTCACTCTAAAAGTATATAATATACTTCATTCCTTGGCTGGTATGCCCTTGTTTTCACTCATAATCAATGTCAAAACACTGCTTTTACTTAATGCTATGGCAATTCAGTGGTTTCTACACTTTTCCAAACTAAGCAAAATACTCATTTTATTGACAACTATGCACTTGCTTGTAGTTACAATCACTTTCAAAACCCGTGTTTTAATCAGAACTCTGTGAATCCCGGATCTTACATTTGTAAAGTAAGAAAGATGCTTGTTTCCTCGTCTGCTATGCTATTGTTTTCACTTACAACCAATGTTAAAACACCACTTTTACCTAACGCTAAGCCAATGCAGTAGTTTCTTTACAATCAAATCTAAGTTAGATTTTTATTTCATTTGCTGCTATGCATGTGTTTTCACTTACAATCACCTTCAGAACATTGCTCTTACCTAACACTCTGTAAATTAAGGGGTTACTTCATCTTTGGAAGGTAAGTAATATACTTGTTTCCCTGGCTGCTATGCACTTGCTTTCACTCACGATGTCAAAACCCTGCTTTTACCTAATGCTCTGCTATTGCAGAGGCACATCACTTTTGTAAAGTAAATAAGCCTCTCCTTTCCTTGGCTGCTATGCACTTGTTTTCACTTGCAACAAATGTCAAAATACTGCTTTTTCTCTTTCAATGTGCAGTTTCTTCAGTTTTGAAATCTAAGTAAGATTCTAGTTTCCTTTACTAATAGGCATGTGTTTTCACTTACAATCAAATTCAAAACACTGCTTTTCCATAATGATGGGTGAACACAGTCAGTACTTCAGTTCAGAGAACCAATAATGAAACTTGTTTCATTTCCTCCTTTGCACATGTTTTCACTTAAAATGAACTTCAAGACACTGATTTCATTTAACACTTTGTAAAAGTAGGAGATACGTCAAGTTTGAATGGTAGGTAAGATTTTTTTTTTGGCTGCTAAGCACTTGCTTCCACTCACAATCAATGTCAAAACACTGCTTTTACCTAATGCTATGCCAATGCAGTAGTTTCTTCATTTTTCATAACTAAGGAGGATACTCATTTCATTGGCTGCTATGCAATTCTTTGAAGTTACATTCAACTTCAGAATCCTCGTTTTTACCTAAACCTCCAGGAATCCAGGAGGTTCTTCACATTTGTAAAGCAAGAAACATATTTGTTTCCTTGGCTGCTATGCCCTTGTTTATACTTACAATCAATGTCAAATCCACGCTTGTAACTAACGCTATGCCAAAGCAGTAGCTTCTTCTCTTTTGAAATCTAAGATAGATTTATTTTTCATTTGCTGCTATGCACGAGTTTTCACTTACAATCAACTTCAAACACTACTTTTCCCTAACACTCAGTGAATACAGTCGGTACTTCAGTTTAGTCCACCAATAAAGAAACTTGTTTCATTTGCTGCTTTGCACGTGTATTCACTTACAGTGAACTTCAAGTCACTTATTTCACCTAACTCTCTGTTAATGCAGGAATTAATTTAAGTTTGAAAATTAAGAAAGAAGCTACTTTGTTTGGCTGCTCTGCACTTCCTTTCATGAGCATTCAATGTCAATACCCTAGCTTTACCTTGTGCTATTGCAATGCAGTGGTTTCTTCAGTTTTCAAAACTAAGACATATATTCATGTCTTTGGCAGCTTTGCCCTTGCATGGAGTTACAGCTCCCTGGGCTGCACAGGCTCCACAGGCTCCATGGGATTTGTGAACTCCATGGTCTCCACAGACTTCATGGTCTCCCTGCACTCTACCACCTCCACAAACCTGCATAGGTTCCACAAGCCTCTACATTCCCCTTGGGCTCAATGGGTTCCCGAGCTCTGGCTAGGCTACATGGGTTACACAGGTTCCACAGGCTTCATGGGCCTCCAAAGGCATACACAGCCTCCACAGTCTCCATGATCCTTATTGTCTCCAGAGGCAACACATGTTCGACAGGTGTCAATGGCCTCCAGGGGCCTGCATAGGCTCCACAGTCCTCCCTGGGCTCCACAGACTCCACAGGCTCCATGGGCTCCACACGCATCTATGGGCTACATGCTCTCCAGTGGATCCACATTCTCTGTGGTCTCCTTGGGCTCCATACCTCAAAAGTGCTACATGTGTCCCATGGGCTCCATGATCTCCCCTGTCTCCACAGGCCACAAATGGCTTCACAGGCTCCATTGGGGCCCACAGCTACACAGGACTCCATGGAATCCCTGATCTCCATGGACTTCATGGTCTCCATGTGGTCCACGTGCGCCATTGGCTCCATGGGTGTGCACATGCTCCACAAGCTCCTCTGATTTCATGGGTTCCACAGTATCCACATGCTCCAAAAGCTCCTCAGGTCACATCAGCCTGAAAAGGCTCCACAGGTCTCCATGCATTCCAAAGGCTCCACAGTCTCCATACACCTGCACAGACTCCACAGGCCTCCACAGGCTCCACAGGCTCCATGTACTTCACAGTTTACACAGCTTCCAAGGGCTCCACAAGCCTCATGTGCTCTACAGTCTGAACAGGTTCCATGACCTTTATGGGCTCCATGGACTTCACAGTCTGAACAGACTCCACAGGCTCCACAGACTCCACAAAATCCATGATACTCCATAGGATCCCAGGGCCCCATCAGCTCCATGGGCCTGCACAGACTGCACTGTCTCAATGGTCTCCAAAGGCTCAACAAGGTCCATGGGCCTGCAGAGGCTCCAAAGGCCTCAATGGCACTCACGTGCCTTCAGAGCCTCCACAGGCAACAATTCTCCACAGAATCCATGAGGTTGCACAGGCCCCACAGGCTCCATTGCCCAAAATGTGCTCCACAGACTCCTCAGGACTCCACATGATCCTAAGCCTCCTCAGTATCCACAGCCTCCATAAGTCCCATGGGCCTACATGTCCACCATGTGCCCCACATGCTATACATTTGTCCATGGGCTCAACAGAGCCTGCTAGCACCATAGGCCTGCATAGGTTCCATGGCTTCCATAATTTATATAGGCTCTGTAGGCTCCACAGGCTCCACACATTCCATGGGCTCCATGAGTTACCCTGCATCCACAGGCTCCACATGTTCCACAGGCCTGAACAAATGCCATGGGACCCATGGGTTGTATAGGCCTGCACAGGCTCCACAGGCGTCCATGCATTCCTCAGGCTTCCCAGGCCTGCAGAGGCATCAAGGGCTCCACAGGGTCCTCAGGTTTGCACAGGCTCCAAAGCCCTCAACGGGTTTCACAGCCTCTATGGGCTCTTTCAGCTCCATGGGTTCCACAGGCTTCTATATTCTCACAGACTTCACAGTCTACCTGTCCTACATGGGCCTGCACAGACTCCACAGACTACTTTGTTCTCCATAGTCTCAAAGAGCTTCTTGGTTTCCAAGGCTTCCACAATCCACCAACACCACAGACTCCATGGGTTTCACTAGTTGCACAGGATCCACTGGCATGCACAGCTTCCATGAGCTCCATGGGCTCCATTAATTCCATGGGCTCCATCAGCTCCGCAGTCCTCTAATAATCCTTGGGCTCAAACAGCTCCATCAGCTCCACAGGCTCCACAGGCTCCATTGGCCTGTACAGACTCCACAAGCATCAATGGGTTTCACAGTCTCCACAGGATCTACATTCTCCATGAGCTCCTCAGGCACCCCTGGCCTACATGCACTCCACAGGATCCACCTTCTCTGTAGTGATCTAGGGCTCCAACATCAACAGTCTCCATGGGCTCCATTTACATGATGAGATCCACAGGATCCACAGGCCTGTACAGGCTCGAAAGTCTCCCTGGGACTGCTTGGGCTCCACGGGCTCCAAGGGCATTGTGAACTCCACAGTCTCCATGGAATTCATGGTTTCCATGGCCTCAACCAATTCCACAGGCCTTCACAGGCTTCACAGGTCTCTACAGACTCCATGGGCTCAATGGGCTCCACAGGTCTGTATAGTCTCCATGGGTTACACAGGCTCCACAGGCTCAGCAAACTCCACAGGCTCAATGGGCTATATGTGATCCATAGACTCCATGATCATGCACAGGCTCCACAGACTCCACAGACTCCACAGGATCCATGGACTCCAAGTGCTCCACAGGCTCCATGGGCCCACACAGGCTGCATGGCCTCCAAAGTCTTCAAAGGAACAACAGGCTCAATGGGCTTGCAGAGGCTCCACAGGACTCCAGGGTAATGCACACTTAATGGGCTCCATGACCTCCAAGGCCTCCATGGCATCCATGTGGCTTCACAGTCTCCAAAGCTTCCATGAGTTTCGCAGCCCTCACAAGCTCCATGGCCAAAATACGGCCCACAGACTCCACAGGTTTCCAAATTATCCTCAGCTTCTTCAGACTCTACAGCCTCCACAGGCTTTATGGGCCTACATAACCACCATGGGCTCCACGGTTTCCAAATTCCTCCATGGCCTCAACCGTTTCTGCAAACACCATGAGTATGCACAGGCTTTATGGCCTCTATGAGATAAAAAGGCTCTGCAGTCTCCACAGGCTCCATGAGTTCCATGGGCTTCACTGCTCAAAGGTCTCTACAGTCCTTTACTCTTCCATGGGCTCCATCAGCTTCATCAGCTCCACAGAATCCACAGGCCTGTAAAGGATCCCCAGGTCCCAATGGGCCCTGCAGTCTCCAGAGTCTGAACCTGCCCTGTGGGCTCCAGAGGCATCAATGGGCTACAAGCCCTTAACAGGCTCCACATTTTCTGTAGTGTCCTTGGGTTCCATACCTAAACAGGTTCCATGGGACCATGGGTTCGACATGCTCCACAGGATCCACAGGCTTGTACAGGCTCCACAAGATTCCTGGACCTGCACAACCTTCAAGGTTTACACAGCCTTTGTATACTTCACAGTCTTGACAGAATTCATGGTCTCCTTGGCCTCAACCACACACACAAGCATGCACAGGCTCCACAGGCCTCTACAGTCTCCATGGGCTCCACAGTCTCCAACCGTCTACATAGGCTCCATGGCTTACACAGGCTCCACAGGCTTCATGGGCCTCCACAGGATCCTAAGGCTCAACAGGCCCCACTGGCCTACACAACCACCACATTCTCAATGGATTCTATGGTCTCCACAGGTAGCACATGCTCCACAGATGTCAATGGACTCTAGGCACTGCATGGGCTTCACAGGCTCCGTGGGTATGCACAGACTCCACAATCCAAGGACTCCGCAGCCTCCATGGGCTCCACAGTCCCTACAGTCTCCACAATCTCCATGTTCTCCACAGGTTACATGAGTTTGCATAGTCAGCATAGTCTCCAAGTGTTTCAAATGCTCAACAGGCTCTATGGGCTTGCAGAAGCTCCACAGGCCTCCAGGGGCAATTCATGCTCGATGGTCTCCATGACCTACATGGCCTCTATGGCATCCATGTGACTTCACAGTCTCCCATGGCTCCCCAGTCTCCACAGGCTTCATGAGCCCACCCAGGCCTCAACAGGTTCCATGGACCAAAATGGGCTCCACAGGTTCCACAGGCCTCCACATGATCCTCAGCTTCTACAAACTCTACAGCCTCCACAGGCTTCATTGGCATATAAACCTCCATGGGCTCCACAGGATTCATAATCCTCCATGGCCTCAAAGGCTCTGCCAATATCATGAGCCTGCACAGCCTCCATGGCCTCCAAGAAATATACAGGCTCTGCAAGTTCCATGCTCTCCATGGGTTTCATGGGCTCCACAGGCTCCACATATTCCAAAGGCCTCCACAAGTTGCCATAGGCTCCATTCAATCTATAGGCCGGTACAAGCTCCACAGGCCTCCATGTGCTCCATAGCCTCGCCAGGTCTTTAGAGATACCATGGGCTCCAGAGGGTCCTAGGCCTGCACCAGCTCCACAGTCCTCCACGGTTTCACAGCCTCCATGGTTTCCATCAGCTCCATGGATTCCACAGGCCTCTATATCCTCAGAGACTTCACAGTCTCCCTGATCTTTGCGGGACTGCACTGTTGCCACAGGCCTCCTTGGGCTCCATAGTCTCCATGGGCTACTCATTCTCCGTGGCTTCCACAAACTCCACCAGCTCCATGGACTCCACGGGCTTAACAGTTTTCACAGGCTCCGCTGGCCTACACAACATCTACAATCTCCATTGGCTCCATGGGCTCCATGGCTCCATGTATTCTACTCTCCTTTATGAGTCCATGGGCTTGACCATCTCCATTGGCTCCACAGAGTCCACAGGATCTATGTCCTGTACATAATCGGCAGGCCTCAATGTGTGCCACAGTCTCCACATGCTCAACAGGCTCCATGGTTTCCACAGGGTTCAATGGGCTGCATGCACTTTACAAGTTCCACATTTTATGTACTGTCCTT
This sequence comes from Tolypeutes matacus, assembly GCA_026826555.1. Lineage (NCBI taxonomy): Eukaryota > Metazoa > Chordata > Mammalia > Cingulata > Chlamyphoridae > Tolypeutes > Tolypeutes matacus. Next base: position 322,434 of record JAKSZT010053856.1, on the reverse strand, counting down.
GGGCTCCATATGTCAACAGGCTCCATGGAACCCATGGGATTGATGAGCTTCACAGGAACGTATAGGCTTCACAAGATCCCTGGGACTGCACAGTTTACAAGGGCTCCACAGGCTTTGTGAATTACACGGTCTTGACAGACTGCATGGGCTCCATGACCTCAAGCACCTACATAAGTCTGCACAGGCTCCACAGGCCACTACAGTCTCCATGGGCTTCACAGGCTCTACAAGTCTGCATAGGCTCCATGGGTTACAAACACTCCACAGGAATAATGGGCCTCCACATGCTCCAAAGGCCCCACAGTCTCCAATGGCTACACAGCTACCACAGTCTCCATGGAATCTATGGTTTGCAATGGTAACACATGCTAGACAGGTGTCAATGACCTCTAGGGGCATGCATAGGCTCCCCAGGATTCCACGGGCTGCAAGGTCTCCACAGTCTCCATGGACTCCACCTGCTCCACAGACTTCAAAAGTACACAGAGGCTCCACAGGCTACATGGACTCCCCAGGCTCCATGTGCTAAACATGCTCCACAGGCTCCATGCTTATGCACAGGCTCCACAGACTCCAAGGACTCCACAGGCTCTACAGGCTCCATGTGCACCACAGGATCCAAGGGCCTGCACAGGCTGCATGGTTCAATATCTTCAAGGCTCAACAGTCTCCATGGGCAATCAGGGGTTCCCCAGGCCTCCATGGGTTTCAAAGACTCCATGGGCTCCATCAGCTCCATGGGTTCCACAGTCCTCTATATTCTCACAGAATTTATATTTTCCCTGTACTTCATGGGACTGGACAGGCTCAACAGGCTTCCTTGGGCTCCATAGTCTCTATGGACTCCTGGGCTCCAAGGCCTCCACATCCTCCAAGGACTAGATGGGTATCCTAGGTTGCACAAGTTCCACTGTCCTACACAGCATGCACAAACTCCATGGGCTCTTCAGTCCATGATGACTCCAAGGGCTCCACAAACTCCATCAGCTCCATGGAATCCACAGGCTCTAAGGTCGTTACAGGCTCCACTGGTCTCAATTGGTGCTGCAGTCTCCACGGCTCAATAGCCTCCATGGGATCTACAGGTGTCAATGGGCTACATGCACTTAACAAGCTCCACATTTTCCATAGTGACCTTCAGCTCAATAGCTCAACAGAATTCATGGGCACCATATGCTCAATGACCTCCACAGGAGTCATAGGCCTGTATAGGCTCCACAAGCTCCGTGGACCTGCACAGACTTCAAGTGCTCCACAACATTTGTGAAATCCATGGTCTTGACAGACTGCATGGGTTCTATGGGCTCAACCACCTCCACAGGCCTACAAAGACTCCACAGGTGTCTACCATCTCTAGGGGCTCCACAGGCTGCCCAGGTCTGCATAGGCTCCATGGGTTATGCAGCTTAACATTCTTCATGGGCCTCCACAGGCTCCAAAGTCCCCACAGGCCCCACTAGCTCACACAGCCTCAACATTCTCCTTCAAATCTATGGTCTTCACAGACAGCACATTCTCCACAGGTGTCAATGTCCTCTAGGGGACTTCATAGCCTCCATAGTCTCCACAATCTGCACAGGCTCCATGGGCTCTAAAGGCTCCATGGATATGTACAGGCTCCACAGGCTCCATGGACTCCATAGGCTCCATGGGCTCCACATAATTCACAGGCTTTATGGTTATATACAGAATGCACAGGCTCCATGGCTCGATGTGCTCCACAGTCTCCATGGATATAAACAGGCACCACTGACTTCAGAGATTCTATAGGTTCACAGGCTCCACATTCTCCACAGCCTCCATGGGCCTTCACAGTCTGCATAGTCTCCAAGGTCTTCAAAGACTCAACAGGTTCCATCAGTGTGCAGAGGCTGCACAGGCTTTCTGGGGCAATGCATGCTCCATTGTCTCCATGACCTCTAAGGCCTCCATGTCATCCATGTGGCTTCACAATCTTCAGAGTCTCCCGAGTCTCCACAGGCTCCATGAGCCAGCAGAGGCCTCACAGGCTCGATGGGCCAAAATGTGCTCCACAGAATCCATAGGCCTCCACATGATCCTCAGGTTCTTCAGACTCTATAGCTTCAACAGACTTCATGAGCCTACATGACCTATATTGGCTCCATGGGATCCACATTTCTCCATGGCCTCAATGGACCCTTCCAGCCCCCTAAGGTTAAACAGGCTCCATGGATTCCAAAGGGATATACAGGCTCTGAAGGCTCCACAGACTCCATGGATTCCATGGACTACAGGAGCTCCAGTGGCTCCACAGGTTCCACAAATTCTGCAGGACTGCACAGTTGCCATAGTCTCCACAGGCCTCCATGGCCTCCACAGATTACCCAGGAGTGCAGAGGAACCATGGGCTCCACAGGGTCCTAAGGCTTGCATGGTCTCCACAGGCCTTCACGTGTTTCACAGCCCTATGGGCTCCATCAGCTCCATGGGTTCCACAAAACTCTATATTTTCCCAGCCTTCACAATCTCCCTGTCCATCACGGGACTGCACCCACTCCACCGGCTTCCTTGGGCTCCATAGTCTCCATGGGTTCCTCAGTCTGCATGGCTTCCACAAACTCCACCATCTCCACCGATTCCTTGTGCTTCACAACTTGCACAGGTTCCACTGGCCTACACAGCATCCATGAGCACCATGGGCTCCATGGGCTCTATGGCCTCCATGGACTCTACATTCCTTTATGACTCCGTGGGCTCCATCAGCTCCATTGGCTTCACAGTATCCACAGGCTCAATGAGCGCCACAGTCTCCACAGGTTCCATGGGCTCCTCAGATATCCATCAGCTACATGCACTTAATGGGTTGCATATTCTTTGTAGTGTCCTTGGGCTCCATACTTCCACAGGCTCCATGGGCCACATGGGCTTGATGAGATCCACAGGATACACAGGCCTAAACAGGCTCCACAAGGTCATTGGGTCTGCACAGGCTTAAAGGACTCCATGTGCTTTGTGAACTCCATGGTCTTGACAGACTTCATGGTCTCCATGGCCTCAACCACCACCAGAGGCCTGCACAGACTCCACAGTCTTCTGCAGTCCCCATAGGCTCCACAGTCTCCCCAGGTCTGCATTGTCTCCATGGCTTACACAGGCTCCAAAAGCTTTGAGGGCCTCCACAGGCTCCATGGGTCTGAACAAGCTACACACGCTCCTTGGGCTCCACAGACTCTTTGATTTCCACAGGACCTATAGGTATCCATGGGCTCCACAGGCTCCACAGTCTCCAATGGATCTGCAAGATCCACGGGCTCCATGCATTCCATGGTCTGCCCAGGCTCTGCAAGTCTCCATTGGTTCCATAGGCTTGATGGTCTCCACAGTCTCCACACTTTACAAGGTCCTTCACAGGCTCCACAGTCTCCTCTGCCTCAACCAGCCTCCAATTGCTGAACAAGTTCCGAAGCCTGCGCAATCTCCCCAGGCCTGCACAAGCTCTATGGATTCCACAGCATCTACAGGCCTTCACAAGCTCACAGGCACGCTGGGCTCCAAATGTTCCACACACTACACTGGCCTACACAGGGTCCACAGGCCTACTCAGTTACCAGGGGCTTCATGGGCTCCACAGGCCTCCACATGCTCCATGGTTTAAAAAGGATCCATAGGTTCCAAAGAATGAAAGAAATGCCATAGGCCCCATGGTCTCCATCTGCTCCATTGGCCTGCACAGGCTGAATCGTCTCCATTGGCTTCAAAGTCTGCACAGGCACCATGGGTCTGCAGAGGCTCCACAAGCCTCCACAGGCAATACATGTTCCATGGGCTCCATGTCCTCCAAGGCCTGCAAGGCATCCATGTGCCTGCAAAGTCTCCAGAGTCTCCATAGTCTCCACAGGCTCTATGAGCTGGCACAGGCCCCAGAGTCTCCATGACACAAAATGGGATCCATACACTCCAAAGGCATCCACATGATCCTCAGCCTCCTCATCTTCAACAACCTCCACAGGCTAAATTGGTCTACACAACTTCCATGGGCACAAAGGGCTCCACTTCCTCCATGGGCTCAACAGACTCTGCCAATACCATGAGCCTGCACAGGCTTGATGGCCTCCATGTGATATAACAGCTCTGCAGGCTCCACAGGCTCCATGGGTTCCATGACATCCTGAGCTACACTGGCTCCAAGCCTCCACATGTTCCATAGAACTGCAGAGTCAACAGGGGCTCCATGGGATATATAGTACTGCACCTGCTCCACAGGCCTCCACGGGAATCACAGCCTCCATGGGCCTCATCCACTCCATGGGTTCCACAGGCCTCTACATTTTGAGATTTCACAATCTACCTGTCCTTCACTGTCTTGCCCAGGCCCCACAGGCCTCCATTGCCTCCACAGACTCCACAAACTCCCTGGGCTTCACAGGTATTCATGGGCTTCAGGTGCTCCATTGGCTCCACAGTCTCGGTGGTCTTCTTGGGCTCCATACCTCAACATGCTCAGTGGGCACCCATGGGCTCCATGAGCTCCAAATACTTCACCAGCCACAACTGGCTTCACAGGCTCCAAGGGCTCCACTGTTAAACAAGACTCCCTGGAATCCCCGATCTCCATGGACTTCATGGTCTCCATGGGCTTCATGTGCTCAACAGTCTCCATATGTATGCACAGGCTCCACAGGATCCACTGACTCCATGGGCTCCACAGGCTCCACAGACTCCACAGTCTCCACAGGTTACATGGGCCTGCACAGGCTACACAGGCTTCCAGCATTCCAAGGATTCCACAGGCTCCATAGGCCCCACAGGCTGCACAGTTGGCATGGACTCCACAGTTTACAAAGGTTGCAATCGTTTTTTCCTAATGCTCAGTGAATGCACATGGATCTCCAGTTTAGAGAACCAATAAAGGCACTTGTTTCATTGGCTGCTTTGTACGTGTTTTCACTTAAAATCAATTTCAAGACACTGCATTCACCTAACTCTATGTATATGCATGAGGTAATTCAAGTTTGAAATGTAAGTAAGATACTTGTTTTTTGGCTGCTATGCACTTGCTTTCACTTGCAATCAATGTCAAAACACTTACTTACCTATTGCTAATCCAATGCAGTGGTTACTTCAGTTTTCAAAACTAATAGGATACTTATTTCATTGGCAGCTATACACTATTTGGAGTTACAATCAACTTCAAAATCTTGGTTTTAACCTACAGCTTTGTTAATCCTGGAGGTTCTTCACGTTTGTAAGGTATGAAAGATAATTGTTTCCCTGGCTGCTATGCACTTGCTCTCACTCACATCAAAACCCTTCTTTTACCTAATGCCCTGCCAAAGCAGACATTCTTCACTTTTGTAAAGTAAATGAGATACTTCTTCCTAGGCTGCTATGCCGTTCTTTTCACTTACAACCACTGTCAAAACACAGCTTTTACCTAGTGGTTTGCCAAAGCAGTAATTTCTTCACTTTTGAAATGTAAGTAAGATTTGTGTTTCATTTGATGCTATGCCTTTGTTTTCACCTGTGATCACCTTCAAAACACTTGTTTTACTTATCACAATGGGAATTTATGGGGTACTTCATCTTTGAAAGGTAAGTGAGATCCTTGACTCCCTGGTGTTATGCTCTTGCTTCACTAACAATGTCAAAATCTGCTTTTACAGAATGCTCTGCCAAAGCAGAGGTTATCACTTTTGTAAACTATATAAGATACTTTCCTTGGCTGCTATGCACTTGTTTTCTGCACTGCTTTTTCTATGCCAATGCTGCAGTTACCTCACTTTTGAAATCTAAGTAAGATTCTTGTTTATTTTGCTGCTGTGCACGTGTTTTCACTTACAATCAACTTCAAGACACTGGTTTCACTTAACCCTCTGTAAATGCAGGAGGTACATCAAGTATGAAAGGAAAGTAAGGTATTTGTTTGTTTGGCTGCTATGCACTTGCTTTCACTCACAATCAATGTGAAAACAAAGCTTTTACCTAATTTTATGCCACTGCAGTGGTTTTTTCAGGTTTCAAACAAAGCAGGATATTCATTTCATTGGCAGCTATGCACTTGCTTGGAGTTACAATCAAGTTCAAAGTCCTGTTTTAACGTAAACCTCTGTTATCCAGGGGGTTATTCACATTTGTAATGTAAGACAGATACTTGTTTCCTTGGCTGCTATGCCCTTGTTTACACTTACAACCAAATTCAAAATGATGTGTTTACCTAAAAATATGCCAATGCAGGAGTTTCTTCACTTTTTAAATCTAAGTAAGGCTTGTGTTTCATTTGCTGCTATGCATGTGTTTTCACTAACAATCAACTTCATACCACTGGTTTTACCTAACACTCTGTGAATGCAGGAAGTACAAGTTTGAAAAGTAAGAAAGATGCTAGCTTGTTTGGCTGCTCTGCATTTGCTTTCACTCACAATCAATGTCAAAACCCTGCTTTTACCTTATGCTATGCCAATGCTCTTGTTTTTTCAGTTTTCAAAACTAAGCAGGATACTCATTTCATTGGTAGCAATGCACTCGCTTGGAGTTAAAATCAATTTCAAAATCCTTGTTTTCACCTAAAACTCTGGGAATCCAGGAGGTTCATCACGTCTGTAAAGTAAGAAAGATATTTGTTCCCTTGGCTGCTATGCCCTTGTTTTCACTTACAACCAATGTCAAAACAACGCTTTTACCAAATGGTATGCCAATGCAGTAGTTTCTTCACTTTTGAAACCTCAGTAAGTTTTGTGTTTCATTTGCTGCTTTCAATGAGTTTTCATTACAATCACCTTCAATCCACTGGTTTTACCTAAGGCTCTGAATTCATGAGTTACTTCATCTTTGGAAGAAAAGTTAGATACTTGTTTCCTTCACTACTATGCAATTGCTTTCATTCACAATGTCAAAACCCGGCTTTTACCTAATGCTCGGCCAATGCTTAAGTTCTTCACTTTTCTAAAGAAAATATGACATTTCTTTTCTTGGCTGGTATACACTTGTTTTCACATACAATCAAGGTCAAACACTGCTTTTTCTATTCCAATGTAGCAGTTTCTTCACTTTGACATCTAAAGAAGGTTCTTGTTTTATTTACTTCTGTGCACATGTTTTCACTTACAATGCACTTCAAAGAACTCTTTTGAAGCTTGGTGAATGCAGTCAGTTCTTCAGTTTAGAGAACCAATAAAGAAACTTGTTTCATTGGCTGCTTTGCACGTGTTTTGACTTACAACCACTGTCAAAACACTGCTTTTTCTATGACAGTGATGCAATTTCTTCAATTTTGAAAACTAGGTCAGATATTAGTTTCTTTTGCTGTTATGCATGTGGTGTCACTTACAATCAACTTCAAAGCAATGCCTTTCCCTAATGCTCAGTGAATGCAGTTGGTTCTTCACTTTAGAGAACCAATAAAGGAATTGTTTCTTTGGCTGCCTTGCATGTGTTTTCACTTACAATCAACTTGAAAACACTGGTTTCCCCTAACTATCTTTGAAAGCAGAAGGAAGTCCAAGTTTGAAAGTTAAGTGAGGTACTTGATTGTTTGGCTGCTATGCACTTGCTTTCACTCACAATCAATGTCAAGACACTTCTTTTACCTAATGCTATGTCAATGCAGTGGTTTCTCCAGGTTTCAAAACTATGCAAGATACTCATTTCATTGACAGCTCTGTACTTGCTTGGAGTTAAAATCAACTTCAAAATCCTGCCTTTAACCTAAAGCTCTATGAATTGAAGCGGTTTCTTCACGTATGAAAAGAAAGAAAGGCACTTGTATCCTGTGCTGCTATACCCTTGTTTTCACTTACAACCGTGTGAAAACATGGCAATTACCTATTGCTATGCCAGTTCAGTAGTTTTTACACTTTTGAAATCTAAGTAAGATTTGTGTTTCATTTGCAATTGTGCATGTGTTTTCACTTACAATCACATTCAAAACCCTGGTTTTACCTACCACTCTGTGAATGCAGGAAATATTTTAAGTTTGAAAAGTACGTAAGATACTTGATTTCCTGGCTGATATTCACTTGCTTTCACTCAAAATGTAAAAACCCTGCTTTTATATAATGCTCTGTCAATGCAGGAGTTCTTCACTTTTGTAAAATGAATAAGAAACTTCTTTCCATTGAAGCTATGCCCTTGTTTTCACTTACAGCCAATGTCATAACTCCAATTTTACCTAATACTATACCAATGCAGTAGTTCCTTCAATTTAGAAATCATAGTAAGTTTTGTAATTCATTTGATGCTACGTATGTGTTTTTCATAAAAATCACCTTCAAAGCACTGGTTTACCTAACACTCTGTGTATGCAGGAGGTATTTATCTTTGAAAGGAAAGTGAGATACTTGTTTCCCTGGCTGCTATGCACTTGCTTTCCCTGACATTGTCAAAACCCTGCATTTACCTTGTGCTAAGACAATGCAGAGGTTCTTCACTTTTGTAAAGTAAATAAGACACTTCTTTCTTTGGCTGCTATGCCCTTCTTTTCACTTACAACCAATGTCAAAACACTGCTTTCTCTATGCCAGTGCTGCCGCTTCTTCACTTGTGAAATCTAAGAAAGTTTCTAGTTTCTTTGTCTGCTAAGCACATCTTTTACTTGCAATCAACTTCAAAGCACTGTGTTTCCCTGATGCCCAGTGAACGCAGTGGGTTCATTAGTTTAGAGAACCAGTAAAGAAACTTGTTTCATTGGGTGCTTTGCACCTGTTTTCACTTACAATCAACTTCAAGTCACAGGTTTCACCTAACTCTGTGAACGCAGGAGTTACGTCAAGTTTGAATGGAAAGTAACATACTTGCTTGTTTGGCTGCTATCCACTTGCTTTCACTCACAATCAATGTCAACACACTGCTTTCTATACCGATGCTGCAATTTCTTCACTTTTGAAATCTATGTAAGGTTTAAGTTTCTTTTGCCACTTTGCATTTGTTCTCACTTAAAATCAATTTGAAAACACTGGTTGCACCTAAAACTCTGTGAATGCAGGAGGTACTTCATCTATGACAGTTAAGTAAGATACTTGTTTATTTGGCTGCTATGCACTTGCTTTCACTCACAATCAGTTTCAAAAGACTGCTTTTACCTTATGCTATGCCAATGCAATAGTTTCTTCAGTTTTCAAAACTAAGGAGGATACTCATTTCATTGGCAGCTATGCACTTGCTTGGCATTACAATCAACTTCAAAACTCTGGTTTTAACCTAATGCTCTCTGAATACAGAATGCACTTCACGTTTGTAAATTAAGAAAGATACTGTTTTCCTCAGGTGCTATGCCCTTGCTTTCACTTACAACCAATGTCAAAACACCGATTTTACCCAATGGTATGCCAATGCAGTAGCTCCTTCTCTTTAGAAATCTAAGTAACGTTTGTGTTTCATTTCCTGTTATGCATGTGCTTTCACTTACAAGCACCTTCAAAACACTGGTTTTATATAACACTCTGTGAATGGAGGTGTAACTTCATCTTTGAAAGGTAAGCAAGATGCTTGTTTCCATGGCTGCTATGCAAATGCTTTCACTCACAATATAAAAACCTGTTTTTACCAAATGCTCTGCCAATGCAGACGTTCTTCACTTTTGTAAAGTAAAGAAGATATTTCTGTCTCTGGCTGCTTTGCACTTGTTTTCACATACAACCAGTGTCAAAACACTGCTTTTACTATGCCAATGCAGCAATTTCTTCACTTTTGAAATCTAAGGAGGATTCCTGGTCCTTTTGCAGTCATTATCAAAACACTGTTTTCACTTACAATCATTATCAAAACACTGTTTTTCCCTAACACTTTGTGAATGCTGTTGATTCTTCAGTTTAGAGAACAAATAAAGAAAATTGTTTCATTGGCTCCTTTGCACGTGTTTTCACTTACAATGAACTTCAAGACACTGGTTACACCTAACAGTCTGTGAATGCAGAAGGTACCACATGTTTGAACGGTAGGTAAGCTTTTTTTTTTTTGGCAGCTATGCACTTGCTTCCACTCACAGTCAATGACAAAACTCCTCTTTTACCTAATGCTTTGACAATGAATTGGTTTCTTCATTTTCCAAAACTAAGCAGGAAACTCATCTCATTGGTAGCTATATACATGCTTGGAGTTACAATCAACTTCAAATACTGGTTTTAACCTAAATCTCTGTCAATCCAGGGGGTTATTTACGTTTGTATAGGAAGAAAGATATTTTTTTCCTTTGTTGCTATGCCCTTGTTTTCACTTGCAACCAATGTCAAAACAACACTTATGCCTATTGCTATGCCAATGCAATAGTGTTTCACCTTTGAAATCTAAGTAAGATTTGTGTTTCATTTGCTGCTATGCATGTGTTTTCACTTACAATCACCTTCAAACAACTTGTTTTACCTAACATTCTATGAATTCATGAGGTACTTCTTCTTTGAAAGGAAATATGATGCTGGTTTCCCTGGCTGCTATGCGGTTGCTTTCACTCACAATGTCAAAACCCGGCTTTGCCTAAAGCTAATGCCAATGCAGAAATTCTTCACTTTTCTAAAGTAAATAAGATATTTCTTTCCTTGGCTGGTATGCACTTGTTTTCACATTCAACCAATGTCAAAACACTGCTTTTTCTATGCCAATGCTGCAGTTTCTTCAGATAGAAATCTAAGGAGGATTATTATTTCTTTTGTTCCTATGCGTGTGTTTTCACTTACAATCAACTTCAAAACACTGGTTTCACCTAAAGCTCTGTGAATGCAGAAAATGCTTCAAGTTTGAAAGTTACATAAGATACTTGTTTCTTTGGCTGTATGAACTTCCTTTCACTCACAATCAATGTCAAAACACTGCTTTTAACTAATGCTACACCAATGCAGTCAGATCTTCAGTTTTCAAAACAAAGCAGGATGCTCATTTCATTAGCAGCTTTGCACTTCTTGGAGTTACAATCAACTTCAAAATCCTGGTTTTAACCTTCAACTCTATGAAACTAAGAGGTCCTCCAGGTTTGTAAATTAAGAAAGATACTTGTCTCCTTGGCAACTATGACCTTGTCTTCACTTACAACCAATATCAAAACACAGCTTTTACCTAACCTTGTGCCAATGCAGTATTTTCTTCACTTTTGAAATCTCAGTAAGATTTGAGTTTCATTTGATGCTATACATGTTTCACTTACAATCATCTTCATAACTCAGGTTTTACGTAAAACTCTGTGAATTCACGAGGTTCTTCATTTTTGATAAGTAAGTAAGATACTTCTTTCCCAACTACTATGCAGTTGCTTTCACCCACAATGTCAAAACCATTCTTTTATATACTGCTCTGCCAATGCAGAGGTTCTTCACTTTTGTAAAGTAAATAAGATACTTCTTTTTTTGGGTGCTATGCATTTTTTTTCACTTACAACCCATGTCAAAACCCTGCCACTTCTATACCAATGCTGAAGTTTCTTCACTTTGGAAATGTAAGTAAGATTTTAATTACTTTTGCTACTATGCATGAGATTTCACCTACAATCAACTTCAAAGCACTGGTTTTCTTTAATGCTTGGTGAATGCAGTCGGTTTTTCAGTTTAGACAACCCATAAAGAAACTTGTTTCATTGGCTGCTTTACACATGTATTCACTTACAATCACCTCCAAGACATTGATTTCATTTAACTCTTTGTGAATGCAGGAGGTATTTCAAGTTTGAAAAGTTAGAAAAATGCTAGTTTGTTTGGTTCCTCTGCACTTGTTTTCAATCACAATCAATGAATATCATTACATGGTTCTTACCTAATGCTATATCAAGGCAGTGGTTCCTTCAGTTTTCAAAACTAAGCAGTATACACACTTCATTGGCAGTTATGCCCTTGCTCAGAGTTACAGCTCTATGGGCCTGCAAAGGCTCCGACAGCCTCCATAGGCAAAGCATGCTCCATGGGCTCCATGGCCTCCAAGGCCTCAATGGCATCCATGTGCCTCCACAGTCTCCACAGGCTCCCAGTTTCCAGAGTGTCCATTAACCAAAACAGCCCCAAAGTCTCCATGCCCAAAAATGGGCTCCACAGGCTCCACAAGCCTCCACATGATCCTCAGCCTCCACAGCCTCCACAGGTTCCATGGGCCTACATAAACTCCTTGGACTCCACAAGTTCCACATTACTCCATGGACTCAGCAGAAGCTGCCAGCAACATGAGCCTGCAAAGGTTCCATGGCCTCCCTGAGATGTACAGACTCGGCACGCTCCATAGTTTCCATGGGTTCCTTGGGCTCCATGAGCTCAGCTGGCTCCACTGGCTCCTTAGTTTCCACAGGCTCCATGAGCCTGCACAGGCTCTAGAGGCTCCATGGCACAAAATGGGATCCAAAGACTCCACAATAATCCACATGATCCTCAGCCTCCTCAACCTCAATAGCCTCCACAGGCTCCATGGGCCTGCATAAACTCCATGGGCTCCACAGGCTCCACATTCCTCCATGGGTTCAACAGACTCTGCTGGCACCATTTGCCTGCACAGGCTCTATGTCCTCCAATATATAATCAATTTCCTCCGTGTTCACAGGCTCCATGGGTTCCATGGGTGCATGAGCTCCAGTGGTATCACAACCTCCACGTGTTCACATGCCTACACAGGTGCCATGAGCTCCACAGAGTCCTGAGGCCTTCACAGGATGCACAGGCTTCCATGGGTTTCACAGTCTCCATGGGCTGCATCAGTTCCATGGGTTCCAGAGGTCTCTACATTCTCATAGATTTCACAGACTCCTTGTTGTTAACGGGCCTGCACAAGCTCCACAGGACTCCTTAGGCTCCATATTCTCCATGGTCTCCTCAGTCTCCATGGCTTCCACAAGCTCCACCACCTCCACAGAGTCCATGGGCTTCACAGATTGCACAGGTCCACTGGCCTGCACAGCATCCACGATCTTCATGGGCTCCATGGATTCCGTGGGCTCCACAATCCTTAATGACTCCATGGGCTCCACTAGCTCTATCTGCTCCACAGGCTCCACAGGCTCCATCAACCTGTAGAGGTATCAATGGGCTCCACAGTCTCTAACATCTCCATGGGCTCTGCAGGTGTCCATGGGCTACATGCACTCTACATGCTCCACATTATCTTTAGTGTACTTGGGCTCCAAACCTCAACTGGATCCAAGGGCCCCATGGGCTCCATGAGCTCCACTGGATCTACAGGCCTTTATAGGCTCCACAGGCACCCTGGACCTACACAGTATCCATGGGCAACATGGGTTTTGTGAATTCCATGGTCTCCATATAATTCATTGTATCCATGGCCTCAATGAAGTCCACACGCCTGCACCATCTCCACAGGCCTCTACAATTTCCATGGGCTCCATGGGCTCCACAGGTCTGCATAGTCTCCATGGCTTACATAGGCTCCACAGGATGCACATGCCTCCACAGTCTCCAAGGGAAAGACAGTCTCCACTGGACTACACAGACTGAACCAGTGCCATGGGCTCTATTGTCTCCAGAGGCAGGACAAGCTCCACTGGTGTCAATTGAATCCTGGGGCCTGCATAGGCTCCACTGGACACCACAGTCATCACAAACTCTGCAGTCTTCACGGGCTCCACTGGCACCCATGGTCTAAATGTGCTCCATTGGCTCCACACTCTACAGGGTCTCCTTGGGCTCCATACCTCAACAGCCCAATGGGCTCCATGAGCTACTTAGGCTCCACAGACCTCTACTGGATTTACAGGCTATAAGGTCTCCACACTTGCACAGGACTCCATGGAATCCCTGATCGCCATGGACTTCATGGTATCCATGGATTCTATGTGCTCCACATGCTCCATGGGTATGTACAGAGTGCACAGGCTCCACATACTCCATGGGCACCACAAGCTCCACAGATTCCAGAGTGTCCACTGGTTACATGTATCTGCACAGGCTCCACAGGCCTTGATGTCTTCCAAGGCACAAGAGGCTCCATGCAACTGCTGAGACTCCACTGGTTTCCACAGAGTCCACAAGCTCCACAGACTCCAAAGGCTCAATGGAATCCACAGTTTACACAGGTTCCAATGGCTCCACAGGCTTCACAGTCTCCAAAGACTCCATAGGCTCCATGGCATTTAGGGGCTCCTTGGCTTTCAAATCCTGAACAGGCTCCACAGCTTCCAAAGTCTCCATAGTTGTCCATCGGCTTCCATAACTCCACAGGCTCCAGAGGCCTACTGAGTCTTCATGGGCTTGATGGTCTCAAAGTCCCCATGTGGCTTCACTGGATCCACAGTCCACAATCCTCATGGGCTCTATGGGACTCACACACCACTTGGGCTTCTTGGGGTATATGAGTCCAATTGTCTGCACAGAATTCAATTGGTACACAGTCCCCATTGGCTCCACTTGCTCCACTGACATACAGAAAATGAATGGGTGCCTCAGCTCCCCATGCTCAATGGGTCTGAACAGGCTCCACACCCTCCATGGGACCCACAGACTCCACAGATTTAATTGGACTGCACAGGCTCCATAGACTCCATGGGCCTGAATAGCCTATACACGCTCCATGGTCTTCATAGACTCTATGTGAACCACTGGCTCTATTTTTTCATGGGCTCCACAGGCTCCACAGACTCTTCTGTGTCCATATGATCGATGGACTCCATGGATTCTATGGTCTGAACAGGGTCCTCAAGCAAGCATTGGCTCTGCAGGCATCAAAGTCTTCACAGGTCTCACATTTTCCAAGATCCTGAACAGGCTCCACAGTCTCCATGGCTCCAGCTGGCCTCCTCATGTTCAACAAGTTCCATAGCCTCCACAATCTCCCAGGCCTGCCCATGTGGTTTTCACATGGCCTACTGGCATGACAAGCTTCACAAGCTCCCTGGTTTCCAAATGCTCCACATGTTACACTGACCTGCACAGGGTCCACAGGCCTACACTGGTGACATGGGCTCCATGGGCTCCACAGGCCTCCATATGCTCCATAGTCTCCAAAAGCTCCAGACGTTCCACAGACTCCAATGAAAGACATAGTCTCCTTGGTCTCCATCAGCTCCATGTGCCTGCACAGCCTGCATGATCACCATTGGCTTAAGAATCTCAACAGGATCCATGGGCCAGAAGAGGCAGTCATGTCTCCAAGGACTTCAAAGGCTCAAGATGCTCCATAGGTCTTCAGAGGCTCCATAGCCATCCACAGGCAATGCATGCTCCATTGGCTCCATGGCCACAAGGCCTCCATGACATCCATGTGCTTGACGATTTTCCACAGTCTCCACATTCTCCACAGGCTCCATGAAGCTCCACAGGCCCCAAAGGCTCCTTGGTCCAAAAAGGGCTCCACAGACTCCAAAGATCTCCACATGATCTTCAACCTCATCAGCCTCCAGTCTTCACAGTCTCCAAAGGCCTACATAGCTTCCATGGCCGGCATGGGCTCCATGTGCTCCACATTCCTCTATGACTCCATGGGGTTGATCAGCTCCACCAGCCCCAAAGGTTCCACAGGCTCCATGGGCTCCATAGGCATCCATGAGCTGCATGTGCTCCATTGGCTCCAGAGACTCCGTGGTCTCCTTGGCCTCCATAACTCAATGGGTTCCATGGGCTCCATGGGCTCCATGAGCTTCACAGGCTCCAAGGCCTCCACAGCTACACAGGACTCCATGGAAACCCTGATCTCCATGGGCTTCATGGTCTCCGTGGGCTCCAAGTGCTCCACAGGCTCCATGGGTATGCACAGACTACACAGACTCCACTGACTCCCTGGTCTCCACAGGCTTCACAGGCTCCACAGGCTCCACAGGTTACATGGTCCTGAACAGGCTCCACAGACTCCACATCCTCAACCGGCCTCCTCTGGTTAAAGAAGTTACATAAACTCCTCAATCTCCCCAGACCTGCAGAAGCTCATTATTTCCAAGGGGTATAAAGGCCTGCACAAGCTCCACAGGCTCCCTGGTTTCCAAACAGTCCACATGCTTCACTGGCCTGTACAGGGTCCACAGGCCTACACAGGTGACACGGGCTCAATTGGCTCCACAGGCCTCCACAAACTCCAACTCTCCACAGGCTCCACAGGCTCCACAGACTCCATCAAACTTCATAGGATGCATGGACTCCATCGGCTCCATGGGCATGCACAGGCTGCATGGTCTCCATGGGCTTCAAAGACTCAACAAGCTCCATGGGTCTGTAGAAGCTCCACAGGCCTCCATGGGCAATGCACGCACAATGGGCTCCATGACATCCAAGACCACCATGGCATTCATGTGCCTGCAGGGCTTCACAGACTCCCCAATTTACACAGGCTCCATGGCACAAAATAGGGTCTACAGATGCCACAGGCCACCACATGATCCTCAGCCTCGACAGCTTTCATAGTCGCCATGAACCTACATAAGCTCCACACTCCTCCATGGGCTCAACAGAAGCTGCTCGCTATTTAAGCCTATACAGACTCCATGGCCTCCTTGAGATATATAGGCTCAGCAGGCTCCACAGGCTCCATGGGTTCCATGGGCTCCATGAGCTCCCATGCCTCGCTTAGCTCTACATGTTCCACAGGCCTGCACGGTTTGCATGGGTTCCATGGGGTCTATAGGACTGCACAGGCTCCACAGGCCTCCATGGGCTCCACAGACTCTCCAGGCCTGCAGAGTCACCATGGGCTACACAGGGTCTTCAGGCTCTCACAGGCTCCTTAGGCCTCCTCAGATTTCAGTTTCAATGAGCTCTATCATCTTCATGGGTTCTCAGACCTCTACATTCTCACAGACTACACAGTCTCCCTGTATTTCATGGGCCTGCAGTCTTCCCAGGACTCCTTGGACTCCATAGTCTCCATGGGCTCCTCGGTCTTTATGGGCTCCACAAGCTCCTCCAGCTCCACGGGCTTCATGGGCTTCACAGGTTGCATAGGTTCCACTGGCCTGCACAGCATCCACAAGTTCCATGGGCTCCATGCCCTCTACAGTCCTCAATGACTCCATTGGCTACACCATCTCCATCGGCAACTCAGTCTACACAGGCTCCATGGGTCTGAACAGGCCCCACATACTCCATGGGCCCCAGAGTCTCCACAGATTCCACTGGCCCACACAGGCTCCACAGGCTCCATGGGCCTCATTAGGCTACACATGCTCCATGGGCTCCACAGGCTCTATGTGCTCCACAGGCTCTGTACGTGTCCATGGTATCCACAGGCACCACAGGCTACAAAGGTCCACAAGATTCACTGCCTCTGTAGGCTCCATGGTCTGAACAGGTTCCAAAGGCCTCCATCAGCTCACAGGCATCATGGTCCCCATAGGATCCACAATTTCCAAGGTCCTGCCAGGCTCCACTGGCTCCACTGTCTCGTCCAAACTCCTTGGGCTCACCAAGTTCCATAGTCTCCACAATCTCCCCAGGCTTGCAAAAGCTCCATGGTTTCCATGGGGTCTACAAGCCTGCAAAAGTTACAGAGGATACCTGAGTTCCAAATTGGCTGCTATGCACTTGTTTTCACTTACAACCAATCTCAAAACACAGATTTTACTATGCCAGTGTAGTGGTTTCTTCACTTCATAAATCAAAGTAAGATTCTTGTGCAAATATTTTCAGTTACACTCAACTTCGAAACCCTGGTTTTTCCTAACACTCTGTGAATGCAGGAGGTACTTCAGTTTTGAAAGATAAGTAAGAAACTTGACTCTTTGGTTGGTATGCACTTGCTTTCCCTCACAATCATGTTCAAAACCCTGCTATTTCCTAATGCTATGCCAATGCAGTGGTTTCTTCAGTTTTCAAAATGAAGTAAGATACTCACTTCATTGGCAGCTATGTACTTGTTTTGAGTTACAATCAACTTAAAAATCCTGGTTTTAAACTAATGATCTGTGAGTACAGGTGGTTCCTTACTATTGTAAAGTAAGTAATACACTTGTTTCTTTGGCTGCTATGTACTTGTTTTCACTTACAACTAGTGTCAAACACTGTTTTTACCTAATGCTATGCCAATGCAGTAATTTCTTCACTATTGAAATCTAGTAACATTTTTGTTCCATTTGCTGCTATGCACGTGTTTTCACTTACAATCAACTTCAAAAGACTGGTTTCTCCTAACGCTCTGTGAATGCACGATGACTTTCTATTTTGAAAGGTAAGTAAAATACTTGATTTTGACTGCTATGCACTTGTTTTCACTCACAATCAATGTCAAAACACTGCTTTTACCTAATGCTATGCCAATGCAGTACTTTCTTCACTTTTAAAATCTAACTAAGATTTTTTTCATTTGCTTCTATGCACGTGTTTTCACTTACAATCAACTTCAAAACCTTGCTTTAGCTTAACACTCTGTGAATGCAGGAGGAACTTCAATTTTAAAGGTAAGTAATATTCTTGTTTCATTGGCAGCTATGGATTTGCTCTCACTCACAATCTATGTCAAAACCCTGCTTTACCAAATACTATGCCAATGCAATGGTTTCTTCAGTTTTGAAATCTAAGTAATTTTCTTGTTTCATTTGTTGCTATGCATGTGTTTTCACTTGCAAATAACTTTAAACACTGGTTTTATCTTATGCTCTGTAAATGCATTTGGATCTTCCGTTTTGAAAACCAAAAAAGAAACTTTTTCATTTGCTGCTTTGCATGTGCTTTCAAATAATAAATGTCAGAAAACTGGTTTTCCTAATGCTTCATGAATACAGGAGGTTTTTCACATTAGTAAAATAATTAAGATTCTTGTTTCCTTCACTTCTCTGCATTTGTTTTCACTTACAATCAATGTCAAAACTCTGCTATTGCCTAGTGTCATGCCAATGCACAGATTTCTATATTTTTGAAAAGTAAGAGGATTCTTGTTTCCTTGTCTTCTATGCACTTGTTTCCACTTAGAATCAAAGGCAAACACTGTTTTTACCTAACACAGTCTGAATGCAGGATATTCTCCTGTTTTGAAAACTAGGCAAGATACTCAATACATTGGCAGCTATGGACTTGGAGTTAAAAATCAACTTCAAAATCTTGGTTTTAACCTAATGATCTGTGAATACTGAAGGTTCTTTACTTTCATAAAGTAAGTAAGATAATTATTTCCCTGGCTGTTATGTACTTGTTTTTACTTACAAACTATGTCAAAACACTGCTTTTACCTAATGCAATGCCAATGCAGTACTTTCTTCACTTTTGAAATCTATGATTTTATTTCATTTGCTCCTATGCACGTGTTTTTACTTACAATCAACTTCAAAACTCTGGTTTAGCCTAACATACTGTGAATGCAGGAGGAACTCCAATTTTGTAAGGTAAGTAATATAATTGTTTCCTTGGCAGCTATAGATTTACTCTCACTAACAATCTATGTCAAAACCTTACTTTTACCTAATGTTATGTCAATACAATGGTTTCTTCAGTTTTGAAATCTAAGTGATTTTCTTGTTTCATTTGCTGCTAGGTATTTGTTTTCACTAACAATCAACTTCAATACACTGGTTTTACCTAATGCTCTGTGAATTCAGTCGTTTCTTCAGTTTTGAACACTAATAAAGAACCACGTTTAATGTTACAGTCCACCTCACAATCCTGGTTTTAACCTAATGCTCTGTGCATACAGGAGGTATTTGACTCTTGAAAAGTAAGAATGATACTTGTTCCTTATCTTCTATTGCATTTGTTTTCACTTACAACCAATGTCAAAACACAGATTTTACTATGTCAATGTAGAAATTTCTTCACCTCTGAAATCTAAGTAAGATTATTGTTTCTTTTGCTGTTTTGCATGTGTTTTCACTTACAATCAACTTCAAAACACTGGTTTTACTTAACATTCTGTGAATGCAGAGGTACTTCAATTTTTAAAGGTAAGATACTTGTTTCCTTGCCCGCTATGCAGTTGTTTTCATTTACAATTAAATTCAAAATACTTTTTTTACCTAACACACTCTAAAAGCAGCCGTTTCTTCAGTTTTGAAAACTAAGCAAGGTACTCTTTCATTAGCAGCTAAGTATGAGTTTTGACTTACAATCAACTTCAAAACTCTGATTTACCTAAAACTCTGTGAATGCAGCTGGATTTTTGGTTTTGAAAATGTAGAAAGAATCTTGTTTCCTTGGTTGCTATGTACGTGCTTTCAGTTCAAATCAATGTTAAAACACTGGTTTTACCTAACAATCTGTGAAACTGCGTGGTGCTAATGTTTTGAAGCACAAGTGAGATACTTTTTTCCTTGGTGGCTATGCCCTTGTTTTCACTTACAATCAATGCTAAAACACTGTTTTTACCTAATGCTATGCCAATACAGTAGTTTCTTCACTTTTGAAATATAAATAAGATTGTTGTTTCATTTGCTGCTATGAGCATGTTTTCACTTACAGTCAACTTCAAAACATTGGTTTCTCCTAATGCTCTGGGAATGCAGAAGTTACTTCCATTTTGAAAGGTAAGTAAGGAACTTGCTTTCTTGGCTGCTATGCACTTGTTTTCACTTACAATCAATGTCAAAACTCTGATTTTACCTAGTGCCATGTCAGTGTGCTGATTTCTTCATTTGAAAACTAAGCAAGGTACTTGTTTCCTTGACTTCTATGCACTTTTTTCACTTAGACTCAAAGGCAAACACAGGTTTTACTTAACACTGTCTGAATGAAGGAGGTTCTCCAGTTTTGAAAACTAAGCAAGACACTCATTTCATTGGAAGCTATGTACTTTTTTTGAGTTAGAAGCAACTTCATAATCCTGGTTTTACTGAATAATGGGAGGAATACAGGAAGTTTTTTACTTTTGTAAAGTAAGTAAGATATTTGTTTCTCTGGCTTCTATGCACTTATTTTCACTTACAAACAATGTCAAAACCCCACTTTTACTTAATACAATGTCAATGCAGTATTTTCTTCACATTTGAAATCTCAATAAGGTTCTTTTTTCATTTGCTGCTATGAACGTGTTTTCACTTACAATCAACTTCAATACCCTGGTTTCACCTAACACTCTGTGAATGCAGGAGGAGCTTCCAGTTTGAAAGGTAAGTTACATACTTGTTTCCTTGCCTGGCCTGCAATTCCTTTCACTCACAATCAATGTCAAAACTCTGCTTTTACCTAATGGTATTCCAAGCAGTAGTTTCATCAGTTTTGAAACCTAAGTAAGATCCTTGTGTCATTTGCTGCTATGAATATGTTTTCACTTACAATCAACTTCAAAACACTGGTTTTACCAAATGCTCTGTGAATACAGTAGGTTTTTCAGTTTGAAAAGTATGACTTGCTTCATTGGCTGTTATGCACGTGTTTTCACTTATAATCAAAGTCAAAACACTGGTTTTAGCTAACACTCTCTGAATGCAGGAGATTCTTCACTTTTGAAAACTAAGCAACATATTCTTTTCATTTGAGACTATGCACATGTTTTGATTTACAATCACCTTCAAAACCCTGGTTTAAATAATGCTCTGTGAATGCAGCCAATTCTTTACTTTGAAAACTAAGAAATAAACTTGTTTCAGGGGCTACTATGCACGTATTTGCACTTATAATCAATATCAAAAGTCCAGTTTTACTTAATGCTCTTTGAACAAAGAAGGTGCTTCACTTTTGAAAAGTAAATAAAATATTTATTTCCTTGGCTACTATGCATTTGCTTTCACTTACAATCAATGAGAAAAGAATGGTTATCATAATGCTCTTCGAATGCATTAAGGTCTTCAGTTGGGAAACCTAAGCAACTTACTTCATAAATGAAAGCTACACACTTGTTTCCACTTAATGTCAATGGCAAATCAGTTTTGATACCTAACACTCTGTGAATGCAGTAGATTCTTCAGTTGTGGAAAGTAAGTACATTACTTCTATAATTGGTGGCTATGCTCTTCTTTTAACTTCCAACCAGTGTCAAAACCATGGTTTTACCTAACATTCTGGGATTGCAGACATTTCTTCATTTGTAAAAACTAAGGAAGTTATTTCTTTAATTGGCTGTATGCACTTGTTTTCACTTATAGTCAACATCAAAACTCTTGTTTCACCCAATGCTCTGTGAATGAAGGAAGTTCTTCAATTTTGAAAACTAAGCAAGTTGCTTGTTTTATTGCCTCTACACACTTATTTTCACTTACAATGAATGTCAAATCACTGGTTTTGCCTAATGCTCTGTGAATGCATGAGTTTATTCAATTTCAAATTCCAAGCAAGTAGTTTAATTTGCAGCTATGCACTTCTTTTCACTTACAACTAAAGTCAAAACCTTGGTTTTACCTAACATGCTGAGAATTAAAGAGGTCCTACAATTTTCCAAATTAAAAAAAGGTACTTGTTTAATAAAATACTATTCACTTCTTCTCACTCACAATTAATGAAACACACTGGTTTTACCTTTGTGAATGTAAGTGGATCTTCAGTTTTGAAAACTAAGTAAGTTAGTCATTTAATTGCCTGCTACACACTTCTTTTCACTTACAATCAAAGTCAAATGGTGATTTTTCCTAACGCTTGTGAATGCAAGTTTCTTCTGTTGTGAAAACTAGGCTTGTTACCTCCTTAATTTATTGCTTTTCACTTGATCTCACAATCGATGAAAAAACAGTCTTTTTACCTAACAGTTTGTGAATGTAAGTATTTCTTCAGCTTGGAAAACTATGCATATTACTCATTTAATTACCTGCTCACACTTCTTTTCACTTACAATCAGTGTCAAAGCTCTGCATTTACTAATGCTCTGTGAATGCAGTAGGTTATTCTGATTTGAATTCTAAGCAAGTTAATAGTGTTATTTGTTGATATTTATTCTCAGTTACAATCAATACAAAAACTGTTTTTTTACCTAATACTCCATGAATGCAGGAGGCCATCATATTTGAAAACAAAGCAAGTTACTTGTATAATTGGCTGTTACACACTTCTTTCACTTACAATAAGTGTCAACATACTGGTTTTACATAATACTTGTGGATGTAGTAGTTTTTCGATTTTGAAAACTGAACAAGTTTCTATTTCATTTACTGCTATGCATGTGTTTACATTTATAACCAATGTCAAAACACTAGTTTTAACTTTAGGTATGTAAATGAAGGGGTTATTCAGTTTTGAAAAACTATGGAAGGTACTTCTTTAATAGGATACTATTCACTTGTTTTCACTTAAAATCAATGAAAAATCACTCATTTTGTCTAACGCTTTGTGAATGTAAGAGTTTCTTCAGTTTGGAAAACTAAGCAAGTTACTCATTTAATTGCCTGCTTCACAATTATTTTCACTTAAAATCAATGTCAAAGCAGTGGTGATACATAAGATTCTGTGAATGCATTCATTTATTCACTTGTGAAAACCAAGCAAGTCCTTGTTTAATTGGCTGCTATGCACTTGTTTTCACATACAATAAATATCAAACAATGGTTTTACCTAACGCACTGTGAATGTAGGAGGTTCTTCGGTTTTGAAAACCTATCAAATTATTTCTTTATTTGGCTGCTATGGCACTTATTTTCACTTACAATCAAGTCAAAACTCTGGTTTTATCCCAAAGCTCTCTAAATGCAGTACCTTCTTCAGTTTGGAAAACTAAACAAGTTACTTGCTTAATTGGCTGCTATGCACTTGCTTTCACTTACAAGGTCAATGTGATGATTTTACCTAATACGCTGAGAATGCAGTTGTTCTTCAAGTTGAGAAAACTAAGCAAGTTACTTTTTCATTGTGTGCTATGCATTTGTTTTCACTTACAATCGGTGACAAAACAATGGTTTAACTAACCCACTTGTAATGCAATCGTTTCTTCAGTTGGGAAAACTAAGCAATTTACTTCTTTAAATGACTGCTACAATCTTGTTATCACTTACAGTCAGTGTCAAATCAGTTGTGATACCTAACACTCTGTGAATGCAGTAATTTCTTCAGTTGTGAATACTAAGAATATTACTTCTTTAATTGGCTTATATGCCGTTTTTTAAAAAAAACTTAAAACCAATGTAAAAACCATGGCTTTACTTAATGTTCTAGGAAGGCAGTAGTTTCTTGATTTGTGAAAACTAAGGAAGATATGTATTTAATTGGCTGCTATGTACTTGTTTTCACTTACATTCAATATCAAAACAATTGTTTGTCCTAATGCTCTGTGAATGCAGTATTTTCTACAGTATTGAAAATTAATCAAGTTGCTTAATTGCCTGCTATACAATTATTTACACTTAAAATCAATGTCAAAGCACTGGTTTTAGTTAATACTCTGTGAATGAAGTAGGTTATTCTGCTTTAAATTTTAAGCAAGTTATTAATGTTATTTGCTGGTATTTATTCTCACTTACAACCAATGACAAACCATGGTTTTAACTAATCCTGTATGAATGCAGGAGGTCCTTCAGATTTTAAAACTAAACAAGTTACTTGTATAATTGTCTGTCATACACTTTTTTCACTTACAATAAGTGTCAAATGCTGGTTTTACCTAATGCTCTGTGAATGCATGAGGTTCTTCAAATTTGTATTCCAAGCATGTTTTTTAATTTAATGCTATGCAAATATTTTCACTTACAACCAATGTCAAAACCCTGGTTTTACCTAACATTCTGTGAATGAAGGATGTTCTTCAATTTAGAAATATTAAAAAAGGTACTTGTTTAATAGTATACTATTCACTTCTCACAGTAAATGAAAAATCACTGGTTTTACCTAATGATTTGTGAATCTAACTGATATATCAGTTTTGAAAACTAAACTATTTACTGTTTAATTGCCTGCTTCCCACTTCTTTTCACTTACAATCAATGTCAAAGTAGTGGTGATACATAAGATTCTGCAAATGCAGTCATTTCTTTACTTGTGTAAACCAACCAAATCCTTGTTAATTTGGATAATATTCACTTGTTTTCACATACAATAAATATCAAAACAATTGTTTTACCTAATGCTCTTTGAAAGTAGGAGGTTCCTCAATTTTGGAAACAAAGGAAATGACTTCAATATTTGGCTTCTATGGCACATTTTCACTTACAATCAATGTCAAACACTGGTTGTACTTAATGTTCTGTGAATGCAGCACGTTCTTCAATTTTGAAAACTAAGCATGTTATTTGTTTTGTTGGCTCTATGCACTTGTTTTCATTTACAGTGACAATATGTTGGTTTTACAAATATGATGAGAATGCAGTTGTTAATTCTAGCTGTGAAAAGTAAGAAAGTTACTTTTTCTTTGTGTGCTATGCACTAGTTTTCACTTACAATCAATGACAAAACAATGGTTTACCTAATGATCTTGGAGTGCAGTCATTTCATCAGCTGAGAATACTAACAAATTTACTTCTTCTAATAAATGCTATGCACTTGTTTTCACTTAGAATCAATGGCAAATCACTTCTGATACCTAACACTCTTTGAATGAAGTTGTTTCTTCAGTTGTGATAACAAAGCATGTTGCTTCTTTAATTGGCTGCTATGCACTTTTTAAAACTTACAACCAATGTCCACCAAATTCCAAAGAATCATTCCTGGAACTTGAAGCAGGGGAGTTTGTGCTCTTTGCAAAGACAGCATCTAAAAAAGCACTGCTTATTATAGACCGGAAAGGGAAGGAAATGAATGAAATCCTAGTGAAACCTAACTCTGCTCTAATTTTTCTTGTCAGTGATTTGTGCTGTTGTTCCAAAAATAGAATTAAAACAAAAAATCCACTCATCAAAAACAAGATTATGTGGAAAATAAAACCAGAAATGACTTCCAAACATAACATCTTTTTACACAGATGTATAGATACACGTTGAAGTCGGCATATGGGAAACGTGTTTCAAACAGATTGTATGTATGTGGCTCATAGTAATAATTCCTGATATCTTGTCATTAGCTGGAAGAAATTGGGCACCATGGTTTGCATGATTTGATACTTAGGTCATATCAAAATTCTGATGGGAGGCATAGATATTTTGGAAGATAACATTTTTGGTTCAGAAAAATGATTTTACAAAAATATGGATGTGGTGGGTAGGAGGTACGAACAAGACTTGAAATCAATGGAATCCAGATATAACTCACCTTGGATGCTATTCTCTCCTATATACATCTGGAGTGTCTAAAATAAAAAAAACAACATTTTTATGAACTAAGGATAAGACAAATATTGAAGAAGGGATCACTATCTAAAAAGATCTCCAAAAAAATCTTTACCAGAGAGATAAAATATTATTCCACACATACAGTCATCACTCTTTAGAAATGAAAGCATTTTTTTTTTCCAAATAAACTCTTTAAAAACAAGAAGCTAACATGATATGAATGTCTGCAGAATGCAGTTGGGACATGTATTTCTGGAATAGATTTTCTGCTTAATAGTTAATAAAATAATATTAAACTACACTTAGAAAATAAAAATGGGAAGACAACAATACCTGTCAGGCTTTCCTCTCTTTTTAATATTCCCCATTTTATATTAATAAGTCATTGGATATATAGTAACATGCCTCAGCAAATCTTCTCAAGATGGTTAGAATCCCTTAGGTTTTGTTACATGACAGTATTTTTTAATTTCTTGATGTGTATGAATTGTACTCGAGTGCAGAGAGATAATGATGCTGGTGTTCAAATAAAAATACCTGCTGCTTTTGCATATTCTAAATTTTTAGAAATTAATTTATACAAAATCAAACTTATTATTACAATATAAGTGGAATCCACAGAGACAAAAACAGAAGGCAAGAGATCTCTGTGTACCAACAGCCCCCAACTTGAAAACTTCTCCTGAGGATTGGGAGAACTGTTAGAACTAACCAGGAGAGAAAACACAGTTGTAGGATGAATCACCTTTCAAAGAGCAACTCATCTTTTCACTAGGTATCAGGGGGTGGGGGATGGTTCTTAAAATTGAAGGACATAGTCCATCAGGCAGAGTGTACCCCTCCTCCATCCCTAGCCACATGTGATCATATTCTCCATCATGGAAGGGATACGAAGGAGGAAGATTATAGAGAGTCAGGTGAATCCAAAACTTTTTCTATACTCACATGGCTCTCTTTCTCTTAATTTATTTTTTTGTTTGCTAGCATTCATATATGAATATACCAAAAAATATATGAAGTACAAAAGGTGCAAATGGAGAAAATATAAGGCATGACCACATGCAGGGGTCCCATATATCACAGCTCCATATGGAACTTTAATTGTCACTCATTTTCACACACTCGGAAAGAGCATGATTGAAATACAGCAAGGAATTTGTGATCCATGACTCACTATCGTGTGACTTACTGGGATACACCCAATATTAAATGAAATCTGTTTATGGATACATATTTGTCCAATATGAAATTAATTGAAAGTGTACAATCTCTGGTGTTTGATATATTCAGAGAGGTGTGCTTTCTTCTCTGCTATCATTATTAAACATTTTCAGTGTTGCTATATCAGTAAACATAAAGAAATAAACAGCAGATTAAGTAGAAAATTTTCATCTCTTGATCCCTCTCTTTCCATGGCTGGGCATAGGTGTTATTCTGACTCTTCTTGTCACAAATATTTATTTCTTCATCCAACACTTTTATTGCTATATTTTCACCCAATATACCTGTGGACAAGGGGAATATGAAGAGCTTTTCCTCAAATGTTAAAAAGATCTTTAGTGTCACATTGTCACATAAAATGGATATTGGATTAAACGAATGTTAAATTTTAAAAAGGATTTTCAGTTTGGGTACAATTTAATATAATCCATGATAAGAAACAGACATATGGGACAAAGATATATAAATGAAATAAAAAGTCTAATATAATGGAAAAATAGAGTAACAAAATTTTCATCACCATATTCCAGTTGAAACTCTTGGACAAAACAATCTCTAACTAGAAATTTATTTTTGTTTAAGTAGTGCAGTGTCTATTGATGTAATCATGCTTTCAAAGTAAGAAAGTTTTCATATTTTGTATTTGCACACTTCCAACAAAATTAATGTTAATAACCTGATGACCAAGACCACCACAACATTTACAAACAGGGATAATGAATAAAAAGGAAGTAAAGGGTAGAGGAAGAAATGAGAATACAATGAGAAAGTATTGCATTCTCAATGAAGAGCCAACATTATCAAAATTCACCAGACAACAGCTACATCCCAGCTTAGTATATTGGACAACCATTTCAAGGATCAACATATTGATATTTTCAACCTGGGGTCAAAATGGCTCTGACTGTGGAGGCTGGCTATTGTGAACCATGCTCAAACTGTCAATTGCCACCCAGTGAATTGGCCATGCGGGTGGTTTCATAGCCACTAGCAAGCCCTGTCTTCTTTCTACTCCTGCAAAGCATGATAATA
Organism: Tolypeutes matacus; assembly: GCA_026826555.1. Lineage (NCBI taxonomy): Eukaryota > Metazoa > Chordata > Mammalia > Cingulata > Chlamyphoridae > Tolypeutes > Tolypeutes matacus. The sequence goes on along the minus strand of JAKSZT010053856.1, from coordinate 294,275 downwards.
GGTGGGTGTTACCCACACAATCCCAAACAATCATTCCTGGGAGCTTGAAGCCATCGGGTGTGGGCTTTTTGCAAAGACAGCATCTAAAAAGTCATGACTAAATATAAGAGGAAAGGGAAGGAAATGAATGGAATCCTAGTGAAAAGTAACTCTGCTCTAATTCTCCTTGTCAGTGATTTCTGCTGCTGGTCCAAAAAGAGAAGTAAAACAAAAAATCCACTCCTCAAATTCAAGACTATGTAGAAAAATAAAACCAATGTTGACTTCAAAACAGACACTCCATACACACAGAGCTATAGATAGACCCTTGAAGTTGGAGTTTGGGAAACGAGTTTTGAACATATTATATGGAACAAAGCTCATGGTAAGCATTGATGAGATTTTGTCATGAGCTGGAAGAAATTGGGTTCCACGGTTTTGCCTGATTTTGGGCTCAGGTGGCATCAAAATTCTGACCGAATGCATAAATAATTTGGAAGTTCATATTTTCTGTTCAGAATAATGTATTTACAAAAATAAGAATGTTGTGGGTTGGAGGTGAAAACATGACTTGAAATCAATATATCTAGATATAACTCACCTCGGGATGATAGTCTCTCATATATATATATTTGGAGTATCTAAAATTAAAAATATCATTTTAAAGAACTAGGTGAAATTCAAATCTTTAAAGAAGGGATCACTATCTAATAATATCTTTGAATAAATCTTTACTGGAGAGAGAAAAATTAATTCCAGACATACAGTCTTCACTTTCTGGAAATGAAAGCATTTTTAAAAATTTATCTCTTTAAAAACAAGAGGGTACCATGATATGAATGTCCGCAGAATGCAGTTGGGACCTATATTTCTGGACTAGATTTACTACTTAATTGTTAAGAAAATAAAATTAAACTATTGTAACTTAGAAAATAAAATATGAAGTCAAAAACTGCTTGTCAGGCTTTCCTGCCTTTTTAATATTCCCAATATTAAATTGATCATTCAATGATAATATATTTACATGACTTCAGAAATCTTTTCAATATGGTTAGAATCCCCCAGGTTTTGTTACCCCACAGTATTTTTTACTTTCTCAGTATCTATGAGTTGTTCTCGGGTGCATGGAGATCATAATGCTGGTGTTCACATAGAAATAACTGGTGCTATTGCAAATTCTAAATGTTTAAAAATTAATTGATACAAAATCAAAGTTATTCTTACAATATAAATGGAATCCACAGATACACAAACAGAAGGCAAAAGAACTCCTTCCATCAACAGCCCCCATCTTGAAAACTTCTCTTGAGGCGTGGGAGAACTGCTAGGTCTAACCAGGAGAGGAAACACACTTGTAGGATGAATCACCTTTGAAAGAGCAACTCATCTTTTCACAAGATACCAGGGGGTGGGGGATGGTTCTTAAAATTAAAGTACATAATCCATCAGGCAGAGTGTTCCAACCCTCCATCCCTAGGCACATGTGATCATAGTCTCCAACATGGAGGGGATATGAAGGAACAACCCTTTAGAGAACCAGGTGAATCCAAAACTCTTTTTTACTGACATGGCCCTCTGTCTCTTAATTTATTTATTTTTGATAGATACCAGTCATACATGAATATACTGAAAAATAAATGAAATACAAAGTTGAAAACGGAGAAAATGTAAGGCATAACCACATGCAGGGTTCCCATATATCACACTTCCATCTGGATCTTTAATTGTCAGTCATTTTCAAAAACTCGGCAAGAGCATCATTATAATACAACAAGGAATTGTCATCCATGGCTCACTTTCTTTTGATTTACTGGGATATTCCCAATATTAAAAGAAATCTGTTTTATGGATACATATTTGTCCAATATGAAATCAATTGAAAGTGTACAGTCTGTGTTGTTTGATATATTCAAAGAGGTATGCTTTCTTCTCTGCTATCATTATTAAACCTTTTCTGTGTTCCTATATCTGTAATCACAAAGAAATAAACAGCTGATTAGGTAGAATCTTTTCAACTCTTGATCCCACTCTTTCCATGGCTGTGCATAGATGTCATTCTGGCCCTCCATATCACAAATATTTACTTCTTCATCAAACATTTTATTGATATATTTTTACCCACCATGTCCTCTGGGCAAGGGGAATATGAAGAGCATTTTATCAGGTGTTGAAAATATCTTTATTGTAACATTGTCACATAAAATGGAGAATGGTTTGAAAGAAAGGTAAAATTTAAAGGGATTATCAGATTGGGTTTGATTTAATATTATCCATGATAAGAAAGGGATATATAGGTTAAAGATATATATAAGAAAATAAAAATTCAAATACAATGGAAAAATAGCGTAAAATATTCTCCTCCTCATATTCCAGCTGAGACTCTTGGACAAAACTGTCTCTAATTGGAAATGAATTTTTGTTTAAGTCGTGCCATGTCTATTGAGGTAATCATGCATTCAAATTAAGAATTGTTTCATCTTTCGAATTTGCACACTTCCAATTGGCATAAATTAGCATTGATAACAAGATGACTAGGACCACCACAGCATTTCCAAACTGAGATCCTGAAAAGAAAGGAAGTAAAGGGTAGAGAAAAAATGAGAATACAATGAGATTGTACTGCATTCTCAATGAAGAGATAACATTATAAAAATTCAGCAGACACCAACTACTTTCCAGATTAGTAAATTGGATTACCATTTCAATGGTCCTGATATTGATATTTTCTCCTTGGTTTCAAAATGGCTCTGACTAGTGGAGGCTGGCAGGTGAGAATCAAGCTCACCCTCTCCTTGCCTCCCAGTGAAATGGTCATGGAGGCAGTTTCATAGCCATGGCAAACCCTGTCTTCTTTCCTCTCTTCCAAGGCATGACCATCAGTGGGGCTTACCCACACAATTCCAAAGAATCATTCCTGGGAGCTTGAATACGTGGAGTGTGGGCTCTTTGAAAACACAGCATTTAAAAAGGTACTGCTAAATATAGACAGGAAAGGGAAGGAAATGAATGGTATCCTAGTGGAAAGTAACTCTGCCCTTATTCTCCTTGTCAGTGATTTGTGCTGCTGATCCAAAAATAGAAGTTAAAAAAAAATCCACTCATCAAATACAAGAATATGTGGAAATATAAAACCATAAGTGACTTCAAAGCAGACACTCCATATACACTGAGCTCCACATACACGTTGAAGTTGACGTCTGTGAATCGTGTTTTGAGCATAATGTATGGAACATGGCTCATGGTAACCATTCCTGACGTTTTGTCAGGAGCTGCAAGAAATTGGGCACCATGGTTTTGCGTGATTTTGGACTTAGTTGGTATCAAAATTCAAACCGAATTCATAAATATTTTGGAAGATCCCAATTTCTGTTCAGGATAATGTATTTACAAAAATAAGAATTTTGTGGTTTGGAGGTGAAGACAAGACTTGAAATCAATGGAATTCAGATATAACTCACCTTGGGATGATAGTCTCTCATATATATATATATATATATTTGGAGTATTTAAATTAAAAAAAATCATTTTTAAGAACTAGGCAATATACAAATCTTGAAAGAAGGGATCAATATCTAATAATATCTTCAAAAAATTCTTTACCAGAGATATAAGATATTATTCCAGAGATACAGTCATCACTCTTTAGAAATGAAAGCTTTTTTTTTTTTTTTCAATTAAACTCTTTAAAAACCAGAGGCTACCATGATAGGAATGTCCACAGAATGCAATTCGGACCTATATTTCTGACTAGATTTTCTTCTTAATATTTAATAAAATAATATTAAACTACTCTAACTTAGAAAATAAAAATGTGAGGTCAATTACTGCTTGTCAAGCATTCCTCCTTTTTTAGTATTCACAATATTAAACTGATCATTCACTGCAAATATATTTACATGAATTCAGAAATCTTTACAATATGGTTAGAATACCCCAGGTTTTGTTACCCGACAGTATTTTTTTATTTTCTCGATATCTTTTATTTCTCGAGTGCAGGGACATCATAATGCTGGTGTTCAAATAGAAGCAAGTGCTGCTATTGAATTTTCCAAATTTTTAGAAATTAATTTATACAGAATCAAACTTATTCTTACAATATAAGTGGAATACACAGAGAGACAAACAGAAAGCAAAAGAACTCCGTGTACCAACAGCCTCCAACTTGAAAGCTGCTCCTGAGGCTTGGGAGAACTGCTAGGTCTAACCAGGAGAGAAAACACACTTGTCGGATGAATCACCTTTCAAAGAGTAACTCATCTTTTTACTAGATATCAGGGGTTGGGGACTGGTTCTAAAAATTGAAGGACATAATCCATCAGGCACCGTGTACCACCCATCCACTCCTGGGCACAGGTGATCATAGTCTTCGACATGGGAGGGAAACAAAGGAAGAAGAGTTTAGGGAGCCAGGTGAATCCAAAATATTTTCTTTACTCACATGGCCCTCTTTCTCTTAATGTATACTTTTTGATGGATAGCATTCATACATGAATATACCAAAAAATAAATAAAGTACAATAGGTGCAAATGGAGAAAATACAAGGCATATTCACATGCAGGAGTCCCCTATATCACAGCTCCATCTGGATCTTTCATTTTCAGTTATTTTCAAAAACTCAGCAAGACCATCATTGAAATACAGCAAGGAAGTTTGATCCATGGCTCAGTTTCGTGTGATTTACTGGGATCTTCCTAACGTTAAAAGAAATCAGTTTTATGGTTACATATTTGTCCAATATGAAATTAATTGAAAGTGTACAATCTCTGGTGTTTGATATATTCAGAGTGGTGTGCTTTCTTCTCTGCTATCATTATTAAACCTTTTCTGTGTTGCTATATCAATAATCATAAAGAAATAAAGAGCTGATTAGGTAGAAATTTTTCCCTTCTTGATCCCTCTTTTTCCATGGCTGTGCATAGGTCTTATCTGTCCCTCCATGTCATAAATATATAATTCTTCATCAAATACTTTTGTTGATATATTTTCACCCACCATGTCCTGTGGGCAAGGGGAAGGTGAAGAGCTTTTTATCAGGTGTTGAAATGATCTTTATTGTCACATTATCACATAAAATGGATATTGGATTGAAAGAAAGGTAAATTTTAAAAGGGATAATCAGATTGGGTATGATTTAATATAATCCATAATAAGAAAGGGGTATATGGGATAAAGATATATAAAGGAAAATAAAAATTCAGATAAAATGGAAAAATATTGTAAAAAAATTCTCATCTTCATATTCCAGCTGAAATTCTTGGACTAAACTCTAATTGGAAATGAATTTTTGTTTAAGTCATGCCATGTCTATTGAGGTAATCCACCTTTCAAAGTAAGAAAGGTTTCATCTTCGGTGTTTGCACACTTCTAATTGGCATAGATTTATGATAATGATAAGATGACTAGGACCACCACGGCATTTACAAACAGGGATCCTGAAAACAATGGAAGCAAAGTGTAGAGAAAGAAATGAGAATAATATGAGATAGTATTGCATTCTTAATGGAGAGCCAACATTATCAAAATTCACCAGACACCAACTACTTCCCAGATTAATACATTGTACTGCCATTTCAAGGTTCTTGATATTGATATTGCCTCCTTGGTGTCAAAATGGCTCTGACTAGTGCAGGCTGGCAGGTTAAAATCAAGCTCACCCTCTCATTGCCTCCCAGTGAAATGGCCATGGAGGCGGTTTCATAGCTACTAGCAAACACTGTCTTCTTTCCTCTCCTCCAATGCATGACTATAGGTGGGGGTTACACACACATTTCCAAAGAATCATTCCTTGGAGCTTTAAGCTGTGGAGTGTGGGTTCTTTGCAAAGACAGCATCTAAAAATGCACGGCTAAATTTAAACAGGAAAGGGAAGGAAATGAATGGAATCCTAGTGTAAAGCAACTCTGCTCTAATTCTCCTTGTCAGTGATTTGTGTTTGTTACAAAAATAGAAGTAAAACAAAAAATTCACTCATCAAATGCAAGAATATGTGGAAAAATAAAATCATAAGTGACTCCAGAACAGATACTCCACATACAGAGGGCTACATATACACATTGAAGGCAGCATTTGGGAAACGTGTTTCGAACATATTGTATGGAATGTGGCTCATGGTATCCATTCATGATATTTGTCAAGAGCTGGAAGAAATTGGGCACCACGTTTTAACGTGATTTTTGACTTAGGTGGTATCAAAATTCCTACAGAATGCATAAATAGTTTGGAAGATCAAATTTTCTGTTCATAATAATGTATTTACAAAAATAAGAATGCGGTTGATTGGAGGTGAAAACAAGACTTGAAATCAGTGGATTTCAGATATAACTCACGTTGGAATGATAGTCTCCTATATATAAATTTGGAGTATCTAATATATAAAAAAATCATTTTTAAGAATTAGGCAACATAAAATTCTTGAAAGAATGGATCACTATCTATTAATATCTTTGAATAAATCTTTACCGGGGAGAGAAAAAATTATTCCAGAGACACATTCATTGCTCTTTGGAAATGAAAGCTTTTTTTTAAAAATTAAACTCTTTAAAGTCAAGAGTCTACCACCATATGAATGAACGTAGAATGCAGGTGGGACCTATATTTCTGGACTAGATTTTCTCCTTAATAGTTAATAAAATAATATTAAACTACTCTAACTTATAAAATAAAAATGGGAAGACAACAAATGCTTGTCAGGTTTTATTCCTTTTAAATATTCCCAATTTTATATTGGTCAGTCATTGGATATATATTTACATGACTTAGCAAATCTTTACAAGATGGTTAGAATCCCCTAGGTTTTGTTACACCACTGTAGTTTTTTATTTCTCGATATGTATGAATTGTTCTTGAGTGCAGAGGGATCATGATGCTGGTGTGCATATAGCAATAACTGCTGCTTTTGCATATTCTATGTTTTAGAAATAAATTTATACAAAATCAAACTTTTCTTACAATATAAGTGGAATTCAAATAGATACAAACAGAAAGCAAAAGAACTGCATGTACAAACACCCCATAACCCCAAAATATTTGCTGAGCATTATGCGAACTGCTAGAACAGATCTGGACAGAAAAGACACCTGTAGGATCAATCATCTTTCAAAGAGCAACTCTCCTTTTCACTAGATATCTGCAGGGAGGGGGATGGTTCTTAAAATTGAAGGACATAATAAATCAGGCCGATTGTACCACCCCTCCACACCTTTGCACAGGTGATCTTAGTCTCCAACATGGGAGGGAAATAAAGGAGGATCACTTTAGAGAGCCAGGGGAGTCCAAAACCTTTTCTTTACTCACATGGCCCTCTTTCTCTTAATTTATGATTTAGTGATGTATAGCTTTCATACATGAATATAGCAAAAAATAAAAGAAGTACCAAACTTCGAAACGGAGAAAATACAAGGCATAACCACATGCAGGTTTCCTATACATCAAAGCTCCATCTAGATCTTGAATTGTCACTCATTTTCAAAAACTCAGCAAAACCATCATTGAAATACATCAAGGAATTGTGATCCATGGCTCCCTTGGGTCTACATTTACTGGAATCCTCCCAATATTAAAAGAAATCTGTTTTATGGATACATATTTGCCCAATATCAAATTAATTGAAAGTTTACAATCTCTAGTGTTTGATATATCCAGAGTGGTGTGCTTTCTTCTCTGCTATCATAATCAAACATTTTCAATGTTGCTATATCAGTAACCATAAAGAAAAAAGCAGCAGACTAATTAGAAACTTTTCACCTCTTGATCCCTCTCTTTCCTTGGTTGTGCATAGGGGTGATTCTGCTTCTCAATGTCACAAATATTTATTTCTACATCCAACACTTTTATTGATATATTTTCACAAACCATGTCCTGTGGGCAAGGGTAATATGAAGTGCATTTTGCCAGGTGTTGAAAACATCTTTATGGTGACATTGTCACATAAAATGGATACTGGATTGAAAGAAAGGTAAATTTTAAAAGGGAGTATCAGATTGGGTACGATTTAATATAATCAATTATAAGAAATGTATATATGGGACAAAGATATATAAAGGAAAATAAAAAGTCTAATACAATGGAAAAGTAGAATAGCAAAATTCTCATCATCATATTCCAGCTGAAACTCTTTGACAAAACAGTTTCTAACTGCAAATGAATTTTTGTTTAAGTAGTGCAGTGTGTATTGTGGTAATCATGCTTTCAAAATAAGAAAGGTTTCATCTTTGGTATTTGCACAATTCGAATTGGCATAAATTAACGTAAATTATAAGATGACTAGGACCACCACAGCATTTACTAACATGGATACTGAAAACAAAGGAAGTAAAGGGTAGAGGAAGGAATGAGAATACAATGAGAAAGTATTATATTCTCAGTGAAGAGGCAATATTATCAAAATTCATCAGACCTAGACACATCACAGCTGAGTAAATTGGACAACCATTTCAAGGATCATGATACTGATATTTTCATCCTGGGGTCAAATGGCACTGCCTGTGGAGACTGGCTATTGAGAATCATGTTCAACCTCTCAACTGCCACCCAGTTATTTGGCCGTGGGGCTGGTTTCATAGCCACTAGCACGTGCTGTCTTTTTTCATCTCCTCCAAGGCATGACCATAGGTGGGTGTTACCTACACAATTCTAAACAATCACTCATGGGAGCTTGAAGCCTTAGAGTGTGGGCTATTTGCAAAGACAGCATCTTAAAAGGCACTGCTAAATATTAGACTGGAAAGGGAAGGAAATGAATGGAATCCTAAAGAAAAGTAACTCTGCTCTAATTCTACTTGTCAGTGATTTTATGCTGCTGATCCAAAAATAGAACTAAAACAAAAAATCCACTCATGAATCCCAAGGCTATATAGAAAAATAAAACCATAAGTGACTTCAAAACAGACAATCCATTTACACAGAGCTATAGATACACATTGAAGGTGGCGTTTGGGAAAAGGGTTTCAAACATATTGTATGGAACGTGGCTCATGGTAACCATTGCTGATAATTTGTCATGAGCTGGAAGAAATTGAGCACCAAGGTTTTCCGTGATTTTGGATTTAGGTGGTATCAAAATTCTCACCGAATGCATAAATATTTTGGAAGATGGCATTTTCTGTTCAGAATAATGTATTTACAAAACTCAGAATGTGGTAGGTTGGAGGGGAAAACAAGACTTGAAATCAAGGCAATCCAGATATAACTCACCTTGGGATGATAGTCTCTCATATATATATTTGGAGTACCTAAAAAAAAAAAAATCATTTTTCAGAACTAGGCAAATTACAAGTCTTGAAAGAAGGGATAACTATCTCATAATATCTTTGAATAAATCTTTACCAGAGAGAGAAAAAATTATTCCAGGGATATAGTCATCACTCTTTGGAAATGAAAGCTTTTTTTTTTTTTTTAAATTAAACTCTTTAAAAACAAGAGGCTACCATGTTATAAATGTCCGCAGAATGCAGTTGGGACCTATATTTCTGGACTAGATGTACTTCTTAATAGTTGATAAAATAATATTAAACTACTCTAACTTAGAAAATAAAAATGTGAAGTCAAGAACTGCTGGTCAGGCTTTCCTCACTTTTTAATATACCCAATATTAAGTTGAACATTCACTGGAAATATATTTACATGACTTCAGAAATCTTTACAATATGGTTCCATTCCACAGGTTTTGTTACCCAACAGTATTGTTTATTTTCTCGATATCTATGTGTTGTTGTTGAGTGCAGGAAGATCATAATGCTGGTGTTCAAATATAAATAACTGCTTCTATTACATATTCTAAATTTTTAGAAATTAATTTTTACAAAACCAAACTTATTCTTACAATATATGTGGAATCCACAGAGACACAAACAGATGAAAATAGAACTCCATGTACCAACAGCCCACAACTTGAAAACTTCTCCTGTGTCTTGGGTGAACTGCTAGAACTAACCAGTAGAGAAAACACACTTTTCGGATGAATCACCTTTCAAAGAGCAACTCATCTTTTCATTAGATATCAGGGGGTGGGAGATGGTTCTTAAAATTGAAGGACATAATCCATCAGGCACAGTGTACCACCCCTCCACTCCTGGGCACAGGTGATTATAGTCTCCAACATGGGAAAGAAACAAAGGAATAAGAGTTTATGGAGACAGGTGAATCCAAAAATTTTTCTTTACTCACATGGACTGCTTTCTCTTAATTTATTTATTTTTTGATGGATAGCAATTGTACATGAATAAATTGAAAAATAAATGAAGTACAAAATTTGCAAATGAAGATAACACAAGGCATATCCACATGCAGGTTCCCCTATATCACAGCTCCATCTGGATATTTAATTGTCAGTCATTTTCAAAAACTCAGCAAGAGCATCATTGAAATACAACAAGAAATTGTGATCCATGGCGCACTTTCGTGTGATTTACCGGGATCCTCCCAATATTAAAAGAAATCTGTTTTATGTATACATATTTGTCCAATATGAAATTAATTGAAAGTGTAGAATCTGTGGAGTTTGATATATTTAGAGAGGTGTGCTTACATCTCTGCTATCATTATTAAACATTTTCTGTGTTCCCTTATCAGTAATCATAAAGAAAGAATCAGCTGATTAGGTAGAAAGTTTACACCTCTTGATCCTTCTCTTTCCATAACTGTGCATAGGTGTTATTCTGTCCCTCCATGTCACAAATATTTACTTCTTCATCCAATACTTTTATTGATATATTTTCACCCACCATGTCTTGTGGGCAAGGGGAATATGAAGAGCTATTTGTCAGGTGTTAAAAGGATCTTTACGGTAACATTGTCACATAAAATGGATATTGGTTTTGAAAGAAAGGTAAATTTTAAAAGGGATTATCAGATTGGGTATGATTTAATATAATCCATGATAAGAAACGGATATATGGGATAAAGGTTCATAAAGGAAAATAAAAATTCAGATAAAAGGGAAAAATACTGGAAAAAAATTCTCATCCTCATATTCCAGCTGAAACTCTTGGACAAAACAGTCTCTAACTGGAAATGAAGTTTTGTTTAAGTAGTGCAGTGTCTATTGAGGTAATCATACTTTCAAAGTAAGAAAGGTTTCATCTATGGTATTTGCACACTTCCAATTGCATTAATTAACGTTAATAACAAGATGACTAGGAACACCACAGCATTTACAAACAGGGATACTGAAAAGTAATGAGGTAAAATATAGAGGAAGAAATGAGAATACAATGAGAAAGTATTGCATTCTCAATGAAGAGCCAACATTATCAAAATTCACCAGACACCAGCTACATCACAGCTTAGTAAATTGGACAGCCATTTCAAGGGTACTGATATTGATATTTTCTCATTGGGGTCAAAATAGCAATGACTAGTGGAGGCTGACAGGTGAGAATCATGCTCACCCTCTCATTGCCTCCCAGTGTAATGGCTGTGGGAGCGGTTTAATTGCCACTAGAAAACCCTGTCTTCTTTCCTCTCCTCCAAGGCATGACCATGGGGGAGGGTTACCCAAAAATTCCAAAGAAACATTCCTGGGAGCTTGAAGCCATGGAGTGTGGGCTCTTTGCAAAGACAGCATCTACAACGGCACTGCTAAATATAGACAGGAAAGGGAAGGAAATGAATGGGATCCTAGTGAAAAGTAACTCTGCTCTAATTCTCCTTGTCAGTGATTTGTTCTGCTGGTCCAAAAATAGAAGTAAAACAAAAAATCCACTCATCACATGCAAGAATATTTGGAAAAACAAAAGCATAAGTGTCTTCAAAACAGACACTCCATATAAACAGAGCTACACATACACGTTGAAGGCGGCATTTGGGAAACGTGTTTCGAACATATTGTATGGAATGTGGCTCATGGTAACTAATCCTGATGTTTTGTCATGAGCTGGAAGAAATTGGGCACCAGGGTTTTCCATGATTTTGGACTTAGGTGATATCAAAATTCTGATCGAATGCATATATATTTTGGAAGATCACATTTTCTGTTCAGAATAATGTATTTACAAAAATAAGAATGTGGTGGGTTGGAGGTAAAAACAAGACTTGAAATCAATGGAATTCAGATATAACTCACCTTGGGATGATAGTCTCTCATATATATATTTGGAGAATCTAAAATTTAAAGAAATCATTTTTAAGAACTAGGTAAAGTACAATTCTTGGAAGAAGGGTTCAGTATATATTAATATCTTCAAATAAATCTTTACCGTAGAAAGAAAAAAAATATTCCAGAGATACATTCAACGCTCTTTGGAAATGGATGCTTTTTTAATTTAATTAAACTCTTTAAAAACAAGAGGCTACCATGATATGAATGAACATAGAATGCAGTTGGGACCTATATTTCTGCACTAGATTTTCTGCTTAATAATTAATAAAATAATATTAAACTCTTTTAACATAGAAAATAATAATGAGAAGACAACAAATGCCTATCAGGCTTTCCTCCGTTTTTAATATTCCCAATTTTATATTGATCAGAATTTGGATATATATTTACATGCCACAGCAAATCTTTACAAGATGGATAGAATCTCCTAGGTTTTATTACACGACAGTATTTTTTAATTTCTCGATATGTATGAATTGTTCTTGAGTGCAGAGAGATCATGATGCTGGTGTTCATATAAAAGTAATTGCTTTTGCATATTCTACATTGTTAGAAATTAATTTATACAAAATCAAACTTATTCTTACAGTATAAGTGTAATCCACAGAGACACAATCAGAAGGCAAAAGAACTCCAAGTTAAAACAGTCCACAACCTCAAAATTTCTGCTGAGGATTATGAGAAATGCTAGAATGGACCAGGACAGAAAAGGCACCTTAGGATGTATCATCTTTCAAAGAGAAACTCTCCTTTTCACTAGGTATCTGTGGGCAGGGTGATTTTTCTTAAATTTGAAGGACATAATATATCAGGCAGAGTGTACCACCCCCACACATAGGCACAGGTGATCATAGTCTCCAATACGGGAGGGAAACAAAGGAGGATCAGTTTAAAGAGCCAGGTGAGTCCAAAACTTTTTCTTTACTCACATGGCCCTCTTTCTCTTAATTTAATTTTTAGTAATGGATAGCATTCATACATGAATATACCAAAAAATAAACGAAGTGCCAAACGTCCAAATGGAGAAAATACAAGGCATAACCACATGCTGGATTCCTAAATATCATAACTCCAAGTGGATCTTTTATTTCTGTTACTTTCAAAAACTCGGCAAGACCATCATTGAAATACAATTAAGAATTGTGATCCCTGGCTCACTTTCGTGTGATTTATTGGGATCCTCCCAATATTAAAAGAAATCTGTTTTATGTGTACTTATTTTTCCAATATGAAATTAATTGAAAGTGTACAATCTCTGGTGTTTGATATATTCAGAGAGGTGTGCTTTCTTCTCTGCTATCATTATTAAACATTTTCAGTGTTGTTATATCAGTAATCATAAAGAAATAAACAGCTGATTATGTAGAAACTTTTATCCTCTTGATCCCTCTCTTTCCAAGGCTGTGCATAGGTGTTATTCTTGTCCTCCTTGTCACAAGTATTTACTTCTTCATCAGACACTTTTATTGATATATTTTCACCCACCATGTGCTGTGAGTAAGGGGAATATGATGAACTTTTTTCAGATGTTGAAAAGATCTTTGTGGTAACATTGTCACATAAAATGGAAAATGGATGATTTAAAGAAAGGTAAATTTTAAAAGGGATTTTCAGTTTGGGTATGATTTATTATAATCCATGATAAGAAAGGGATATATGGGATAAAGATATATAAAGGAAAATAAAAATTCAAATACATTGGAAAAATAATGTAAAAAAATTCTCATCCTCATATTCCAGCAAAAATACTTTGACAAAACTGTCTCTAATTGGAAATGAGTTTTTGTTTAAGTACTGCCGTGTGTATTGAGGTAATCAGGCTTTCAAAGTAAGAAAGGTTTCATTTTTGGTATTTGCACACTTCCAATTGGCTTAAATTAAAGTTAATAACAAGATGACTAGGACCACCACAGCACTTACAAACTGGGATCCTGAAAAGATAGGAAGTAAAGGGTAAAGAAAGAAATGAGAATACAATATTGAGATAATATTGCATTCTCAATGAAGTGCCAACATTATAAAAATTCAGCAGACACCAACTTCACCCCAGCTTAGTAAATTGGAAAGCCATTTCAAGGGTCCTGATATTGATATTTTCTCCTTCGTTTCAAAATGGCTCTGACTAGTGGAGGCTGGCTGGTGAGAATCAAGCTCACCCTCTCATTGCCGCCCAGTGAAATGGTCATGGAGGCGGTTTCATAGCCCTTAGCAAACCCTGTCTTCTTTCCTCACCTCCAAGGAATGATCATAGGTGAGAGTTACCCACAGAATTCCAAAGAATCGTTCCAGGGAGCTTGAAGATGTGGAGTGTGGGCTCTTTACCAAGACAGCATCTACAAAGACACTGCTAAATATAGACAGGAAAGGGAATGAAATGATTGATATCCTAGTGAAAAGTAACTCTGCTCTAATTATCCTTGTCAGTGATTTGTGTTGCTGGTCCAAAAATAGAAATAAAACAAAAATCCACTCATCAAATGCAAGACTATGTAGAAAAATAAAATCATAAGTGACTTCAAAACAGCCACTCCATATACACAGAGTAATAGATACATATTTAAGGACTCATTGGGAAACGTGTTTTGAATGTATTATATGGAACATGGCTCATGGTAACCATTACTGATTTTGTTATTTGCTGCAAGAAATTGGGCACCAGGGTTTTGCGTTGCTTTGGACTTTGGTCATATCAAAATTCTGACTGAAGGCATAAATATTTTGGAAGATCACATTTTCTGTACAGAAAAATGTTTTTACCCAAATAAGAATGTGGTGGGTCGGAGGCAAAGACAAGATTTGAAATCAATGGAATCCAGATATAAATCACCTTGGGATGATAGTCTCTCATATATATATCTGGAGTATCTAAAATAAAAAGAAAAACATTTTTAATAACTAGGCAAAATACAAATATTGAAGAAGAGTTCACTATCTAAAATGATCTCCAAATAAATCTTTAGTGGAGTGAGAACAAATTATTCCAGAGATACAGTCATCACTCTTTGGAAATGAAAGCATGTTTTTTTTTTTTTTTCAATTAAACACTTTAAAAACAAGAGGCTATCATGATATGAATGTCCGCAGAATGCACTTGGGACCTATATATCTGGACTAGATTTTCTTCTTAATTTTTAATAAAATAATATAAAACTACTCTAACTTAGAAAATAATCATGGGAAGTCAACAATTGCTTGTCAGGCATTCCTACCTTTTTAATATTCCAAATTTTAAATTTATCATTCACTGGAAATATATTTACATGACTTCAGAAATCTTTACAATATGGTTAGACTCTCCCGGGTTTTGTTACCTGACAGTATTTTTTATTTTCTCGATATCTATGAGTTGTTTTTGAGTGTAGGGAGATCATAATGCCGGTGTTCAAATAGAAATAACTGCTGCTATTGCATATTCTTAATTTTTAGAAATTAATTTATACAAATTCAAACTTATTCTTACAATATAGGTGGAATCCCCAGAGACACAAACAGAAAGCAAAAGAACTCCGTGTATCAACAGCCCCCAACTTGAAAACTTTTCCTTAGGCTTGGGAAAACTGCTAGAACTAAGCAGGAGAGAAAAGACACTTGTAGGATGAATCCTATTTCAAAGAGCAGCTCATCTTTTCACTATATATCAGAGGGTCAGTGATGGTTCTTAAAATTGAAGGACATAATCCATTAAGCAGTGTGCATCTCTCCACCACCCCTAGGCACATGTGATCCCACTCTCCAACATGGAAGGGAAACAAAGAAGGAACATTTTAGAGAGCCAGGTGAATCCAAAACTTTTCCTTTACTCACATGGCCTTCTTTCTCTTAATTTTTTTTTGATGGATAGCATTCATACGTGAATATACTGAAAAATATATGAAGTAAAAAGTTGCAAATAAAAAAAAAAAAGCATTACCACATGCAGGGCTCCCATAAATCACCGCTCCATCTGGATCTTTAATTGTCAATCATTTTCAAAAATTCTGCAAGAGCTTCATTGAAATACAACACGGAATTGTGATCCATGGCTCACTTTCATGTGATTTCCTGGGATCCTCCCAATATTAAAAGAAATCTGTTTTATGGATACATATTTGTCCAATATGAAATTAATTGAAAGTGTACAATCTCTTGTGTTTGATATCTTCAGAGAGATGTGCTTTCTTCTCTGCTATCATTATTAAACATTTTCAGTGTTGCTATATCAGAATTCATAAAGAAAGAAACAGCAGATTAAGTAGAAACTTTACACCTCTTGATTCCTCTCTTTCCATGGCTGGGCATAGGAGTTATTCTGGCTCTTCTTGTCACAAATATTTAATTCTTCATCAAACACTTTTATTGCTATATTTTCACCCAATATGTCCTGTGGACAAGAAGAATATGAAGAGCTTGAAAAGATTTTTATTGTGACATTGTCACATAATATGGATATTGGATTGAATGAAAGGTAAATTTTAAAAGGGATTATCAGATTGGGTATGATTTAATATAATCCATGGTAAGAAACAAACATATGGGACAAAGATATATAAATGTAAGTAAAAAGTCTAATATAATGGAAAATTAGAGTAACAAAATTCTCATCATCATATTCCAGCTGAAACTCTTGGAGAAAACAATTTCTAACAGGAAATGAATTTTTGTTTAAGTAGTACAGTGTCTATTGAGGTAATCATGCTATCAAAATAAGAAAGGTTTCTTCTTTGGTGTTTGCACACTTCTAATAGCATTATTTATCATAAATAACAAAATGACTAGGACCACCACAGCATTTACAAAGAGGGATACTGAAAACAATGGAAGTAAAGGATAGAGGAAGAAATGAGAATACAATGAGAAAGTATTGCATGCTCAATGAAGAATCAACATTATCAAAATTCACCAGACTCCAGCTATATCCCAGCTTATTAAATTGGATAAACACTTCAAGGATCATGATATTGATATTTTGTCCCTGGGGTCAAAATGACTATGAATGTGGAGGCTGGCTATTGAGAACCATGCTCACCCTCTCAACTGTGGCCCAATTAATATGTCTTGGGGGTGGTTTCATAGCCACTAGCAAGCCCTGTCTTTTTTCCTCTCCTCCAAGGCATGATCATAGGTCGGTGTTACCCACACAATTGCAAACAATCATTCCTGGGTGCTTGAAGTCGTGGAGTGTAGGCTTTTTGCAAAAACAGCATCTAAAACTGCACTGCTAAATATAGACGGAAAGGGATGCAAATGAATTGTATCCGAGTGAAAAGTAACTGTTCTAATTCTCCTTGTCAGTGATTTGTGCTGCTGGTCCAAAAATAGAAGTAAAACAAAAAATCCACTCCTCAAATGCAAGAATATGTAGAAAAATAAAATCACATGTGACTTCGAAACAGGCACTCCATATACACAGAGCTATAGATACACATTGAAGGGGGTGTTTAGGAAACGAGTTTCAAACATATTGTATGGAATGTGCCTCATTGTAACCATTGCTGATATTTTATCATGAGCTGGAAGAAATTGGGCACCACCGTTTTGTGTGATTGTGGACTTATGTGTTATCAAAATTCTGACCAAATGTACAAATACTTTGGGAGATCACATTTCCTCTTCAGAATAATGTATTTACAAAAATCAGAATGTGGTCAGTTGGAGGTGAAAACAAGAATTGAATAAATGGAATTCAGATATAACTCACCTTGGCATGATCGTCTCTCATATAAATATTTGGAGTACCTAAAATAAAATAAATCATTTTTAAGAACTAGGCAAAATACAAATCTTGAAAGAAGGGATCACTATCTATTAATATCATGTATAAATCTTTACCAGAGAGAGAAAAAATTATTCCAGAGATACAGTCATCATGCTTTGGAAAAGAAAGCATTTTTTTTTTATTAAACTCTTTAAAAACAAGAGGCTTCCATGATATGAATTAATGCAGAATGCAGTTGGGACCTATATTTCTGGACTAGATTTTCTTCTTCATAATTAATAAAATAATATATTTTTTAAAAATTTTATTTATTTATTCATTTATCCCCCCCTTGCTGCTTGTGCTCACTGGATCAGCCAACCACTTCGTGTGGGCGGGCCTGCCCCCACCAGGAGGCCCCGGGAACCAAACCCGGGGCCTTTCATATGACAAACGGGAGCCCCACTGTTTGAGCAACAGCCGCTTCCCAATAAAATAATATTAAACTACTCTAACTTAGAAAATAAAAATGTGAATTCAACAACTTCCTGTCAGTCTTTCCTCCCTTTTTAATATTCCCAATATTAAATTGATCATTCACTGGAAATATATTTAAATGACTTCAGAAATCTTTACTATATGGTTAAAATCCCCCAGGTTTGTTACCCAACAGTATTTTTTATTTTCTCAATACCTAAGAGTTGGTCTAGAGTGCAGGGAAATCATAATGCTGGTGTTCAAATAGATATAACTGCTGCTATTGCATAATCTAAATTTTTAGAAATTAATTTATACAAAATCAAACGTATTCTTACAATATAAGTGGAATCCACAGAGGCACAGACAGAAGGCAAAAGAACTCTGTGCACCAACACCCCACCTTGAAAACATCTTTTGAGTCTTGGGAGAACAGCTAGAACTAACCAGGAGAGAAAACACACTTGTAGGATGAATAACCTTTCAAAGAGCAACTCATCTTTTCACAAGATACCAGGTGGTGGGGGATGGTTCTTAAGATTGAAGAACATAATCCATCAGGCAGAGTGTACCACCCCTTCACCCTAGCACATGTAATCATGGTTTCCAGCATGGAAGTGATAAGAAGGAGGAACACATTAGACAGCCCGGTGAATCCAAAACTATTTCTTTAGTCACATGTCCCTCTTTCTCTTAATTTATATATTTTTTCATGGATAGCATTCATACATGAATATACTGAATAATAAATGAAGTACAAAATGTGCAAACCGAGAAAATATAAGGCATAAACACATGCAGGGGTCCAATATATAACAGCTCCATATGGGTCTTTATTTGTCAGTCATTTTCAAAAACTTGGCAAGGGCATCATTGAAATACAACAAGGAATTGTGATCCATGGCTCAGTTCTGTGTGATTTACTGTGATACTCCCAATATTAAAAGAAATCTGTTTTATGGATATATATTTGTCCAATATGAAATTAATTGAAAGTATACAATCTCTGGTGTTTGATATATTCAGAGAGGTGTGCTTTCTTCTCTGCTATCATTATTAAACATTTTCAGTGTTGTTATATCAGTAATTATAAAGAATTAAACAGCAGATTAAGTAGAAACTTTTCACCTCTCGATACCTCTCATTCCATGGCTGGGCATATGTGTTATTCTGGATTTTCTTGTCACAAATATTTATTTCTTCATCAAACACTTTTATTGCTGTATTTTCACCCAATATGTCCTGTGGACAAGGGGAATATGAAGAGATTTTTGTCAAATGTTGAAAAGATCTTTATTGTGACATTGTCACATAAAATGGATATTGGATTGAATGAAAGTTAAATATTAAAAGGTACTATCAGATTGGGTACAATTTAATATAATCCATGATAAGAAACAGACATATTGGACAAAGATATATAAATGAAAAGAAAAAGTCTAATATAATGGAAAAATAGAGTAACAAAATTCTCATGATCATAATACAGTTGAAACTCTTGGACAAAAGGGTCTCTAACTGGAAATGAATTTTTGTTTAAGTAGTGCAGTGTCTATTGATGTAATCATGCTTTCAAAGTAAGAAAGGTTTATTCTTTGTTATTTGCACATTTCCAAAAGCATTAATTAACATTAATAACAAGATGAATAGGACCAACACAGCATTTACAATGAGGGATAATGAAAACAATGATGTAAAAGGTAGAGGAAGAAATGATAATACAATGAGAAAGTATTGCATTCTCAATGAAGAGCCAACATTATCAAAATTCACCAGACAACAGCTACATCCCAGCTGAGTAAATTGGACAACCATTTCAAGGATCATGATATTGATATTTTCACCCTGGTGTCAAAATGGCTCTGGCTGTGGAGGCTGGCTATTGAGAACCATGCTCACCCTCTCAACTGCCACCCAGTGAATTGGCCTTGGGGGTGGTTTCATAGCACTAGCAAGCCTTGTCTTCTTACTCTCCTCTAAGGCATGATCATAGGTGGGTGTTACCCACACAATTGCAAACAACCATTCCTGGGAGATTGAAGCCCTGGAGAGTGGGCTTTTTGTAAAGGCAGCATCTAAAAAGATACTGCTAAATATAGACAGGAAAGGAGAGGAAATGAATGAAATCGTAGTGAAAATTAACACTGCTCTAATTCTCCTTGTCAGTGATTTGTGTTGGTGGTCCAAAAATAGAAGTAAAACAAAAAATGCACTCATCAAATGCAAGACTATGAGGATAAATAAAACCAAAAGTGACTTCAAACAGACACTCCATATTCACAGAGCTATAGATACACTTTGAAGGCGTCGTTTGTGAAACGAGTTTTGAACACATTGCATGGAATGTGGCTCATGGTAACCATTGCTGATGTTTTGTCATGAGCTGGAAGAAATTGAGCACCACGGTTTTGCGTGATTTTTGACTCAGTTGTTATCAAAATTCTGACTGAATGCATAAATACTGTGGAAGATCACATTATCTGTTCAGAATAATGTATTTACAAAAATAAGAATGTGGTGGGTTTGGGGTGAAAACAAGACTTGAAATAAATAGAATCCAGATAAAACTCACCTTGGGATCATAGTCTCACATCTAAATACTTGGAGAATCTAAAATAAAAGAAATCATTTTTAAGAACTAGGCAAAATACAAATCTTAAAAGGAGAGATCACTATCAAATAAAATTTTTGAATAAATCTTTACCAGAGAGAAAAAAGATTTTTCCAGAGATACATCCATCGCTCTTTGGAAATGAAAGCATTTTTTTTTTAAATTAAACGCTTTAAACAAGAGGATACCATGATATGAATGAATGCAGAATGCAGTTAGGACCTATATTTTTGGACTAAATTTTCTGCTTAATAGTTAATAAAATAATATTAAACTAATCTTAGAAAATAAAAATGGGAAGATAACAAATGCCTGTCAGGCTTTTCTTCCTTTTTAATATTCCCAATTTTATATTGATCAGTCATTGTATATATATTTACATGCCTCCGCAAATATTTAAAAGATGGTTAGAATCCCTTAGGTTTGTTACAGCACAGTATTTTTTAATTTCTTGATATATATGAATTGTCCTCGAGTGTAGAAAGATCATGAGGCTGGTGTTCATAGAGAAATAACTGCTGCTTTTACATATTCTAAATTTTTAGAAAATAATTTATACAAAATCAAACTTTTCTTACAATATAAGTGGAATCCAAAGAGACACAAAGAGAAAGCAAAAGAACTCCATGTACAAACAGACCCCAACCTCAAAATTTCTGCTGAGGATTTGAGAAATGCTAGAACGGACCAGTACAGAAAAGACACCTGTAGGATCAATCACCTTTCAAAGAGCAGCTCCCCTTTTCACTAGATATCTAAGGGGAGGGGAATGTTTCTTAAAATTAAAGGACATAATCCATCAGGCAGAGTGTACCACTCCTCCACCCCTTGGCACAGGTGATCATAGTCTTCAACATGCGAGGAAAATAGAGGAGAATCAGTTTAGATACCTGGGTGAGTCCAAAACATTTTCTTTACTCACATGGCCCACTTTCTCTTAATTTAATTTTTAGTGATGGATAGCATTCATATATGAATATACCAAAAAATAAAAGAAGTGCCAAACGTCCAAACAGAGAAATTACAAGGCATAACCACATGCAGGTTTCCTATATATCACAGCTCCATCTGGATCTTGAATTGTCATTCATTTTCTAAAACTCCACAAGAGCATGATTGAAATACAGCAATGGATTTTGATCCATGGCTCACTTTGGTGGGCACTTACTGGGATCAGCCCAATATTAAAAGAAATCTGTTTTATGGATACATATTTGACCAATATCAAATTAATTGAAAGTGTACAATCTCTGGTGTATGATATATCCAGAGAGGTGTGCTTTCTTCTCTGCTATCATTAATAAACATTTTCAATGTTGCTATATCAGTAATCATAAAGAAATAAACAGCAAACTAAGTAGAAACTTTTCACCTCTCAATCCCTCTCTTTCCATGGTTGTGCATAGGTGTTATTCTGGCTCTCCATGTCACAAATATTTATTTCTTCATCAAAATCTTTTATTGATATATTTTTACAAACCATGTCCTGTGAGCAAGGGGAATATGAAGAGCTTTTTGTCAGGTGTTGAAAAGATCTTTATGGTAACATTTTCACATAAAATATATATTGGATTGAAAGAAAGGTAAGTTTTAAAGGGATTATCAGATTGGGTATGATGCAGAATGCAATTGGGACATATACTTATGGACTAGATTTTCTGCTTAATAATTAATAAAATAATATTAAACTATTCTAACATAGAAAATAAAAATTGGAAGACAACAAATACCTGTCTTGCTTTCCTCTATTTTTAATATTCCCAAATTTATATTGATCAGTCTTTGGATATATATATTTACATGCCACAGCAAATCTTTACAAGATGGATAGAATCCCCTAGGTTTTCATAGACGGCAGTATTTTTTAATTTCTTGATATGTATGAATTGTTCTCATGTGCAGAGAGATCATGATACTGGTGTCCATATAGAAACAACTGCTGCTTTTGATTATTCTAAATTTTTAGAAATTAATTTATACAAAATCAAACTTTTCTTACAATTTAAGTGGCATCCAAAGAGACACAAACAGAAAGCAAAAGAACTCCATGTACAAAAACCCCCAACCTCAAATTTTCTGCTGAGGATATTTAGAAATGCTAGAATGGACCAGGACAGAAAAGACACCTGTAGAATCAATCACCTTTGAAAGAGCAACTCTCCTTTTCACTAGATATCTTAGGGGAGGGGGATGGTTCTTAAAATTGAAGGATATAATCCATCATGCAGAGTGTACCACCCCTCCACCCCTTGGCACATGTGATCATAATCATCAAAATGTGAGGGAAATATAGGAGGATCAGTTTATTTGGCCAGGTGAGCCCAAAACTTTTTCTTTACTCACATGGCCCTCTTTCTCTTAATTTATTTTTTAGTGATGGATAGTTTTCATACATGAATATACCAAAAAATAAATGTGCCAAACGCCCAAACCAAGAAATTACAAGGCATAACCATAGGCAGCTTTCCTATATATCACAGCTGCATCTGGATCTTGAATTGTCACTCATTTTCAAAAACTCCGCAAGAGCATGATTAAAATAGAGCAAGGAATTGTGATCCATGGCTCACTTTGGTGTGCATTTACTGGGATCCACCAAATATTAAAAGAAATCTGTTATATGGGTACATATTTGACCAATATAAAATTAATTGCAAGTGTACAATCTCTGGTGTTTGATATATCCAGAGAGGTGTGCTTTCTTCTCTGCTATCATTATTGAAAATTTTCAATGTTGCTATATCAGTAATTATATAGAAATAAACAGCAGACTAAGTAGAAACTTTTCACCTCTCAATCCCTTTCTTTCCATGGTTGAGCATAGGTAATATTCTGGTTCTCCATGCCACAAATATTTATTTCTTCATCAAACACTATTATTGATATATTTTCACAAACCATGTCCTGTGGGCAAGGGTACAGGAAGAGCTTTTTGTCAGGTGTTGAAAAGATCTTTATTGTAACATTGTCACATAAAATGGACATTGGTTTGAAAGAAAGGTAAATTTTAAAAGGGATTATCAGATTGTGTATGATTTAATTTAATCAGTCTCTGAGAACCATTGTCTGAAAGATAAGTTAACAAAGGAGAGTAAGAGAAGAGCAGGCTTTGAGCCATCTCCCATATGGACATAAACTATGGTAAAGGGATAGAGTGTGGTTGCATGTTGGGGGCTGGGGCAGATGAGCGGTGGTCTTCCTGGGTTTGGTGGTACAACACTGGGGGGTGGATGGTTTAGGAAGTGCTAGTTCAAATCCCCAGAGCATGCAACTGTGAATCTTGACATTCCATGGGTTAGGAGAGGGGGTTATCATGGGCCCTGGGGGGCTGGGGAGAAGGGAACAGTCAAGATCTAATGGGATGTTTGGTGGTCATGGGGAAGGCTTTTCATTACCTTTCAGTAATGGACACAGGACATGGTAAATATCATCAAAATTATTTAACTGTATCATCTAAATTGTAAACTATACTGTAAATCACTGACAA